>DF359871.1:108706-118986 GCA_000787875.1 Solanum virginianum
TAAGGAGGTGAAATGATGAGTTGGAAGTAAGGTGAGGTCCGCCGAGGCTCTAGTTCACAGCTCCTATTTTGTACATACAAATGAAAGACAAAAACTAAAAAAAAGCAAGGATAAAATCCTATCTATATAGTTTCTCTTGAATTGTCTTAGGCTTTCATGTCTTCTCAAATGGTGGGATGTCATCTCATATGAACTTGAAGGTTAGCTTGTTTCCTAGGTAGGCTTTAGCTACTCGATATTGGAAACTATCCTCGTCTTCAAGACTAGATCCTATTATTTGAATTGCAAATGAGCTTCAAAATTGACGATACTTTGCTTACTAGACATGATCTTGAGCTTGACATGGGAATTGACCTTGTTCTGCAATTAGATTCCTGAAATAAAAACACACAAAAGTAATAGCACAAAATTTTTGCCACTGCAACGCATTCTTCATATGCTTCTGGCTTGTTCAAGTAACTCCATTGATTGCGAAGATCCACTTAAATTGGTTCCTTCTAGGCCGACCATCTAGGAGGATCTTACTAGCCTAAATTTCATTATCCAGAAGGGTCCTACTACACTAAGTCTCATTATCCAGGAAGGTCCTGATCCCATTATCCAGGAGGGTCCTGATCCCATTATCCAGGAGGGTCCTGCTACACTAAGTCTCATTATCCAGGAGGGTCCTGATCCCATTATCCAGGAGGGTCCTACTACACTAAGTCTCATTATCCAGGAGGGTCCTGATCTCATTATCTAGGGGGGTCTTGCTAATCTAAGTCTCATTATCCAGGAGTGTCTTGCTACACTAAAGACCAATAACACAAATAATTTTCTTTTTGCCCCAGTTTTCTAAACATGAAATTTGAGATTTTTATTTGGTTGGACCAAACCCCAGCAATAGGGCTGCCTATGTATCTAGTGAAACAAGAATCAGGTCAAACGTAGTTCAGTAAGAATTAATATATATATTGCAAAATAATATCTTTTGAAAAGAATGTTAGATAGAAAGAAGTTGATTTTTGATTGATCATGTCTTGACATTAATTGGTACCAACCATAAATATTATGCATATGAATCACCTTCAAGTACTTCTAGGCAAATTTGAGGTCAACTTTGAAGTAATTTCTATAGTTCAAATGATACTTCAAACATACTTAAGTATTAACAAGATTTGTTCATCTTGCATCAAATATGAGATTAAAATTATTCAAGTCCTCATGTTTCAAGTACCTTACTGAAATAAAGTCTCAATTCACCCAAAATAGAAGAATTTGGATCGTAGGACATTTTGAGAGTCACTCATACTCAGAAAGGTGTTCAATGCACGAGATTGAGATACCATATGCTTGACCCTCATGTACGTATCCACTAATGTTAGAACATAAAAAATGAAATCAAGTAGAATTTGTATTCGGCTTAAAATGTAGGCTTGGAATGGGTAAGATAATCATTTTGGATTAAGTGACTATTTTCTCCCCAAGTATTGCACTATGTTTTCAATTTATTTATTTTTTAATTTTCACATTTGATCTTCTTTTTTTTCTTTTTTTTGGGGGGAGGGGGGGGGGAGGGGGACTTTCTCCTTATTTTTTTTTAATTGAGTTTCTCTCCTTTTGTTGGAGTTTTTTTTTTACTGTCATATTTTCATCTTTAACTTTGCATCCGACTAAAAACTTTATCAGTGTATTTTTGGAGAGAGGAGAAAAATAGAGTGGTGCATTTGTGCACTCAAAAGGACATGGGTTAAGATGTGATTATTGAAAAAATATTTTAGTCTCAAAAAGGGAAACACTAGGATCATGTGTCACTTGGTAGGCTTATAAACACAATTAGATCAAAGAAAGTCTACAATCCTTTTTCAAATGTTGCTCAAAATTTCACCTCAACAAACATTTGGGTCAAGTTCTAGATCAACAAATCATGTCATTGAACTTTATATCTAAAGTTCACCACACAATGCACATGAAACAATGAGGTTGAACATTTTTTCCCCTCCCTAACTTTGAGCAAGAGAATTTTTCAAGTGTGGCATAAGAACAATCAAGAGGTATCAAAAGAATCTATATGAGTCCCAACAAAGTTGGTCCACTCTATTATATCAAATATATTAACACTTTCTTTTTCATGCACACTTCTAAGTACGTTGGTACCAATCAAGACAAGAAACACCCTTTTATTTTTATTTTTATTTTGAAAAAGAAATAAAGCTTCTTTTTTTTTGAATAGGAATGAAAAAAAATTATTTTTGTTTTTTTAAATAAAGAAATAAGATCTTCGTTTTTGAACTTCTTGGATAAGGATCTGCTTCATTATTTTTTTTTAAAATAAAGAGTAAAATCTCTTCTTCTTTTTTTTGGATAAAAAATTATTATTATTATTTTAAAAATGAGAATTACCGAACCCGGGGAGGAGTGCCTACGTATCTCATCAAGGTGAGAATCAGGTGCGCGTAGTTCTCAAATCAAAGAAATGTTCATGTTTATTTTTTCTATAAGAAATTAATATTTTCTTTTGCTTTTATGAATAGGAAAAAAGTTTGTATTTTCTTTTTACATTTAATAAGAATTAAATTTTTAAAAATTTTATCAATGAAGATCACCGAACCCATGAAGGGTTGTCTACGTATCTTATTAGGATGAGAATCAGGTGTCCGTAGTTCGAACATCTTTTCGTAAATAGATTTGACTTTTCGAAGAACATCTTTTATTTGGGACATCTTGTTGCAAACATGCAAGAACTGAACTATTTGATATTTGACCCAAAAAAAAGAAAATATTTAATGAGAACATTTAAATAATTTTATAATTAATGCAACACATAGTCATGAACATATTGATCTAAAAGATGGTTCATGTCCCATATGAATCCAATATCTGTGTTTAGCCAACAGAGTCAAATGCAGATGATGCAAATAAATGTATCCTAAGAGGATAATCGTTGTCTTAGGTTTGTTCTACTAAGTTAGAAGTCCTTATGGAGCTGGTGGTGTCTAGACTAACTTACTCGAGCGGACACTCGAGCCAGGGAGGGGCAATTGATCAATAGCAGCGCTATTCCAACTTCATTGCTAGTCCAACCCTACCTAACATATGCAACTAATTAATAATCCTTCACTAGATACCAACGCACTCCAACTTTATCTCAACAGAAAAAAGGATACATAATTGCATTCCTGACTACCCTATGATTTCAGAGACACAAAGAGGAGAGTACGAGAAAAGACAATTTATAAGTCATCCAACAATATCACTACAAAAAAAAGTAAGCAAATACAACATTAAGCCAACAAACACAATATATCCAAATAATTAAAGCAAGTATAAATCAATATAACAAATCAATATAACAAAGCTCGAACATGGAGTTCGTTCCCCAGCAGAGTAGCCAGTCTGTCACACCCCTATTTTTCCCCCAACATGCGTAGGTTTTGAAAAATAGAGTTTTTTCAATTAAAGTGACATTTTGAAAAAGGGATTATATTTTATTTATTCAGAGTCGCCACATGGAATTGAGTTTTGGTGTTCTAAGTCACCTTATTTAAATCCCTAATCAAAAGGAAGTTGACTCTTTGATTATTGGTCTGCAAATACAAAGATCAGGTAAGGAATTCTCTTGACCGAGGGGAAGGTGTTAGGCACCCCTCGAGTCCCATGGTTCTAGCACGGTCGCTTTTATCTACATATACTTGTCTTAAATTACTTTAGGATAAATTACTTTAGGATAAATTGTGTCTATGAACCTTAATTTGCTCATTTTTTATTTTAAAAAAAATTATGAGTTTCAACTTAGATGCGTCACTGCATTCTTCGTCTAGAAGTTAGAGGCATGCATGATTGCCTTCTTGGCATCTTAAGAATTTTTTAAACAAATTTTCATTTGGATTACAGAAAGACAAATTACTAAACTCATTTAGTCATGGTGCGTCACTGCATCCTTATTTTTTTAAAATTAATTTTTGTTATTATTATTATTAGTTTTTTTACAAAGTCAAAAGACCTTAACTTCTTTTTTTTTTTTTAAGAATTAGTCACTGTGACTCACAAAAAACATAATTTAACAATTCAATATTAATTACATGGATCAACATAAAATTCTTAAATTAGTATTCTAAAAAAATCATTACTCAAATGAGATGTAAAAAGTTACAAACTTTTCATTTTTATTTTTTTTTCTAGGAAATGTGAGCATGATATTAGTAAGAACACCCAAATATATTTTTCTATGTAAGCCTTGCACATTCCGCATGTTTGAAATTATGAACACCTAAAAATTTTTAGTCATAAAAATAAAAGAAGAACCTACAAACCAAAAGTAATATTTTATAAAAAAAAATTCCATATCATTAATTATTTTTGTCAGTTCAGTTTACTGAATGACAAATACACACATCATCATAATTGGACACTGAATTTACTCAACATGAAATAAATTATTTAACAGTTCTACACTAAATTTAACAATATGAAATATGTAAACAAAAAGTTGATATTAAAGATTTGAATAAGTTCTACACTAAATTTAACAATATGAAATATGTAAACAAAAAGTTGATATTAAAGATCTGAACATAATTTATATTGCAATGTTAAAAAATATTAATGGGTCAAACACATATGAAATTTGACAACTTTAACATATTGTAATCACATTAAATTAAACAAGGAAGATAAGTATTACCTCTTGTGAAGAATAATTACAAAGAATAGAGTTTAATAGGAGCAATGAACTCGAACCGCGAAAATAAACCTCAAACTTCGTTTCTCTTTTTTTATCCTGCATATAATTTTCGGAATAAAGTTTAATAGGAGTAATGAACTCGAACCGAGAAAATAAACCTCAAACTTCGTCTTTTTTTTTCATGTTGCATATGATTTTCTTTTGGGTGTGTTTTGCGAGTGCGAGAAAGGTAAACATACGTTGTTGGACTTTTCTTGTTTTCTCTAGCCGTGTGTATGTAGAATGTTATATGAGTGTTTTGTTGTATATTTGTTTTGTGTGGTTTAGTGTTGATAAAAACGAGAGGGAGTGGGGAGCTGGGTTAGTGTAGATGTGGGGCATGTAGTAGGGTAGTTGAGGTTATTTTAATTATTCTTTTTCTATTTCATTTTTGTTTTTTTTCTTTTTTTTTAGAAAAAAAATGTTAGAGAAAAAAAAATATAATCTTACAAGACTATTTTAAATTAAAGAATATATAAAAACGTTAACTAGCTAAAACTAAGATATAATTGAGAAAATATCAATACTACTAGATTATTTATTGGAATCAAAATTAAAAGAAAACATATATTTTTTAGAACTTTTCTCTTCTTTAAAACTAAACTTACATTGAAATGTGACTCTATTTGTTATATTATAATTTTTCAGATTATTTTAAACAAACTTATTAATATATGATAAAAATTAAAAAAAAAATTAATTTAGCTCTAAGTATATACTCTATATATGTATATATATGCAATGCTAAAAAAAAGGAGAATTAAAATCTTAAATTCAATCAAAAATTACGTGTCTACAATAATTATATTAACTAGCAATAGGAATAGTCAAACTTAAATTTTTAAAACATAATACAATAAAATAATTTATTTTCAAAGAAAACGTTCACAACTTGGGAAAGAGGCAAGTGTGGATATTAAATGCATATAAAGGCATCCGACATTTAAATTTTTCAAGCATGATATTGTCTAATTTTGTTCATCAAATAACAGTACATTTAATTTAGGTGACCCCATTGATCATCCTTTAAGATCTAGCCATATTAAATTGGTCAACATGTATATATGTGGTTAGCATCTACTCTACCATATTATAATCTTAATACGTGCAAGCCTTTAAATCACATGATGTTGCACAAAAATCAAACGCCTAAACACGTTAATTACAAATATGGTTCTAGAGGGTGGAGTTGCATTCATCCAAATATGATCAGATAAATATTGTTCGTCAGAAAACTTTTTCAAATATATAGGTTAAATATAGATATTTTGATATATATCAGTTGTTGAACACCCGTGATACAAAAGTCACCCACTTATATTTTAAAATTATGAACACCCTTAATAAAAATGATGACTCCGTCACTAATGATTCTTGCTTAATGAAGATGTAAATTAAGATTATGACCATAATTTGCTATTTTAATTTGTAATCCTTTATGTAGTCCTTTTTTTCCCTAGGAATATAACTAAATTAAGGTACTTCATTACTCACTAATGATTTACTCGCAAGTACTTTTAGGTGCAATTATGTCTTATTTTCTACTTTCTTCAGTTCATATTATGGTAATCATTTTTTATTATTATTATTTTTCTGACTATTTTTGAATTATTTTACAAGAAAATGCAAAGTAGTACTTCCTCTGTTTACTTTTACTTATCATTGTTTCATTTTTCGAGGTCAACTTAACTAAACTTCAAAACTAAATTGAGGTAGCTAAATTTAATATGTAAAATCTAAAATTTAGATGGTTGAAAACTATACGAAAAATGCTATAAGTTGTAATTTTTCTGATATTAATATGATGGAAAAATACGTTTTAAAATGTTGGTGAAAGTTTATGTAGTTTGATCTCGATAAGTAAAATAGTGACAAGTAAAAATAAGCAAAGGGAGTAGTTACGATCTTTATTGAATGAAGTGTGATACCAAAAAAAAATCTCAAATAATATAATTTTTTGAATTTAAATAATTCACTTAATATGAAGCGGAATAATTGCATTGAGTGGCAATGGGGACACCAACGTAACCTTATCTAAGTGGTGAAAGTTAAGGATCTCATCCAATTAACGTAAATCTTACTAGTATTAGTCTATTCCTAATTAAATGCATTGTCACTAGTTGACATTAATTAATTTCTAATTATTCCATCTTCAAAATTTAAATTTCGAAAAAGACTCCTCTGTGTAGTTTGTACTGTCAAAACAATAAACATGTTTGATTTTTCGATCGCTAAACTAATTGCAAATGTAATAATTATAAATTAATTAGCAAATGTAATAATTATAAATTAAATGATCATACGAGAAATCAATTTCAAAAAATGTTACATTTGTTATAGTAAATATATTTATTTTATTTTCTATAAATATCTTTTAAATGATCAAATAATGTAAAAAGTTTTTATGATATATATAATAACATAAACTTTGAATTTGTTTTGAGCTGTATATTGTGGCTTTTTGTTACGAGTTCAATTTTTTTGTGTGTGTGTGTGTTTGTTCTAATCATTAAAAAAATTAACCCACAGCAGAAAGTTAATTTTCATTTTTCCCAGATTATCGGTTCATGTTTATTAAGGATTTTTCGATAATTACCTAATATAAAACTTTAATTCTGCAAATGTTTTTTATTTAATTTTTCAATTAACGGCCGCCCACAGGTATATTTACCACTAATGTTAATTCACTGATTTGGACTGATGATTACCATAAAACTGTGAGCAAGAAAAAATATTTAAACCCCAAAGGTGTACTATTGTATATTTGTTCCTGTTAGTCGTAATTTTTTATTTTTCTTGAAAAAAAAAATTCGATGTCTGATATTTATTGTAAAATATAATTTCGATTAATTTAAATTTACGTTAGATAAGATTTATATAAGCAAGTGTGTTGAATTTAGTTTTGGATTTGATTTTTCTGGATAAGAAGTTGTCTTTGTTAAAAAGTATAATTTATGCTGTGAATTCAAATTTAATCAAATTTCAATATAGATATCAAACATGAGGAAAAAAACTTTAATACGTCAAAAGATTAAAAAGTAGCACTATATATTTGGATTAAAATGTTTGCAAACAAAACAAAAGCACCGTGAATGAAAATTAATTCTAGATAGAGACTTTTCTGTCTTCTAAATCATTTAAGAATATATTGATTACTTAGTTAGGTATGTGTTGATCTAGTAATTCTTATTCAACTTTTTTGCGTGCGAAACAAAATACTACTTAAAAAGTAATTTCGCAAAATGATTAAAATATAAATACAATGGTGGTTTCTATTTCAATGTTCCAAATAGTAGTAATATTATGAATAGAGATCTTAATAAATTGGTGAGTAGCAAAGTTGGAAATTTAAATTTTCGTACTAGTATAAACATGTAGTTATAAAAAATAACAAGAAGTTAGACGTACGAATTTCTCTTTCTCAGCATACTTTAAATGGAACTATAGAACGATATAAAAATAGAATCTGTAATGAAAATAAAAAATAATATTGATAAGAAAAAAATTGAGCCCACTTAATGCATATGTTTTCTTAAGAAAATTATTTTCTTCAAGTCACCAAAATTAATGGAATATACACTCCCAAAATAGAATGATCTTATTTATCCATGTATCGATACCTAAAATCACAATGTCAACAAATCATTCACCAGCAATAAAGTATACTAGAATTTCTTTGTGTAGGAAAAGAAGAAGTCAGAAATGTATGTGATGGATATAATGTCTAGTAGATCCACCTTTATTTCTAGCGAGCTAGATGAAGTCAAAATATAACGTTACTTTCTTTGTTCAATTTATTTAATTTATTTTGATTTGACACTAAATTTTAAAAATTAAAAAAATTGAATCTATTGATTTTAAGTTAAAAATATCTTAAATATAAATCAAATGTGTTTTGATTTTATGGTATTAAACACGCAATGTAAAAAATTTAAAATCAAAGAGTTGTTAAAAAAATTTAAAAAATATTTTTTTAAAAGTAAACTAAAAAAATAAGACAAACAAATTAAATGAGTATAACTTTAACTTAACTTAACAAACTGATATAGCTTAATATGTTATAGTTTTGTTCAACTTAGCTTTACAGTCAGCACCGTTTGATAGCTCGATAAGAAATAAATTATTCGTGTACTGATCTTTATATAAATTATACTATATTAGGTAGGTGGATAAAAAATAATTAAGTTATTCATGTATAAAATTAATACAATGTTTGGTTCATAATTTTAAAAGTCACATGACTAATGCATATATAAGTTTATGAGGGAATGTTTATATTGTTTTATTCAAAATAAAAAATGAAATAGCAAATACAAGTACAACTAATACATAATATAATTAATTAATTTTTAATACATAAATTTTCTCGTAGTTAATCCCTATATTACTACTTTCTTTCCATCTCAATTTAGTTGTTATGTTACACTTATCAAAAGTCAATTTTACTATTTTTTAAAGTTAAATTATATTAAATTAATTTGATATTTCAAAATAAATTTAGATATTTAAAAACTATAAGAAAAATATTATCGATTGCAATTATTTTTATATCAATATGATGAAAGATATATTTTAAAATATTAGTTAAAGTCTATATAGTTTGACTTTAAAAATAAAAACTATAACAACAAAACTGGAACAAAAAGAAATATCTGCATAACTCTAATCACCTACTAAACAACCTCCTGGGTATTAATCAATTGTGCAACTAAATTAAAAGCTCTTATTATTTGGTTTTGAAAAAATTATGATAACTAAAAAAACGGAAGGAAGTAGCTTTTACTGTTTTTTAAAGGCTTTTATTAACTTATTATATTTCCTTATTGAATTTAATTAATACTGTACGTATATTAAAAGGGAACCAACACTTAATCGTAGACCTATTGAGCTGGTCATGAACATCTCCTATGTCTATTTATGTCTGCACAATTGTTTGTAAAGCTCCATAATTAATTCAAATTTTTATTTAAAAAAATTAATTTAATATCTTTTTGAAACATTAAATAATTTAGAATTATATAAATATTTATATTCTTTTTAAATCACAATTTTAAAAGTTATTTTTTTAAAAAAATAGAATATAATTTAGGTGGGTTCCAATTAATAGTTGTCCTAAAACTCAGCAACCGACACCTTGGGACCCATTTCACATGTTAATTTTTTCCATTTTCTGACTTCCTATCCAATTCATATTAAATTTAGGTCCTGTTTGGCTGTAAATATTGTCAAAAATATTTGGAAATAAATATGGTAAAATAGTAGTATTGTTTAGTTATATAATTTGTTCTTATTTGATAAATAATTTCAATTTCCGAATACTTAAAAAATATTATTTGAACCAATTTTTATCCTTTGGAAAGTTTAAGAAATTATTTTAAAATTTTATACTTTATAAAGCACTCATCATTTATCGTATTGGACTGAATTTTAATGGTTATTTATTGTACAAAATTTATCCAATTATATATACACTTTATACAATTTTTATTCAGCTTAGCTTTCAAAAGTCAATTTCAATTACAAAGAGTAATATTAATTTTTGACGTACAAATCAATGATATCTTCTTCCCTCCCCCCC
>DF359870.1:11110-33605 GCA_000787875.1 Solanum virginianum
AATTCGGGTACTTTGACAAAAATCGATAGGGAAAGTTTGGACAATTTTAACGATTTCTGTTATCAATACAAAAGGTAAGGTGAAATTGATGAAAATGGAATACCTTTTATACAGAAATTTTTATGTCACACCAGTTTCTTTAATCTCCTTCCAGGATTTTCTTTAAATTCTCCACATAATATCTTACAATTTAGGTTTTATCACTCTATTTTTAGATATTTTGAATATTTTAGGTAAATCCCCGCACCTGTATCCATACATAGATCCATATCCCCGAATCTTAAAAATTAGATTATGAAAGATTCGACCTCTAGATCTGCACCCATATCGGACACCCACACAGAGTCTGAGCAACTTAGATGTCCAGCTTATACTTGGTTATACAGTTCTTTAGCTTTGTTTCCTTCCAACAGCTTCTCCCAATCAATTTTATTGGGTTCTTGCTTCCAACAGCTTCTCCCAATCAATTTCATTGGGTTCTTGATTTTAAAGCAATTATTCTTAAGCTCTTCACTTCAGGTAAACCTTGTAATATCCACTTATAGAAGAATAATGACAATTTAATGGCTGAGATGTTTCTTTTTTGAAATGATTGGAGTATTGCACCCAGTCTAGTCTGGGGAAAAAAAACTATGATTAGTTGGAATGACTGTTGTTTCCTTCTCTTTTCCCGTTTATACTTCTGTTTTTCCCGTAAAAAGATGAAAATGAACATCTAACAGTGGGTACAATATTTTGGACAATTGCTCTAAAACACCCCCGCCACCCAACAACAAAAAAGAGGAACATACAATCGGGTAAGAGCAACATATTACGCAAGACCAAGGGATATGCAAGACTCAACAGTGAGTCAGAATAGGTGGGAGAATCAAGTGAGCAGCAGAAGCTTCTCCTCTCTCTCTCTCTCTCTCTCTCTCTCTCTCTCTCTCTCTTTTTGAGAAAGTGAAAATCAGAATTTCTTGAAATTAAAATACAGTCAGTTTAGCTATTAAATTTTGGGATTGAAGAAGAATACTTAAAGAGATGTGAAGCCAATGAACAGATTAAAAGAATCTGATAGGCCCATACAGTTATCAATCCAGCAGATCTTCCACCTTCTATCCTTCAAAGTAAACCCAGAAATTTGGCACCCAATATCAAACTAATTATGGACAGAAATAGACGATAAGCTACCTGTGGTAGCTATCCTTTAAGCATAACATTTTGCATAAATGTAAAAAAATTCAAAAATTATCTACTTGTACATATAGTGAGTTTGGCTCATTAGCCATCTTAGCAGTGGTTTTTGAGGATTGAACCCTCAACCTTTCAGAGACCTCAGGCGCTCTTTACCGCTGAACCAAGTGACATCTGCACTCATAGACATCTTAGTTAAGTAAAGATAACCATAGAGGAGGACTTTATCCAAGACATCTTGGCTTAAATAGTTAGATGGATTATAAAGGGAAAATCAACATGCCGAAGGTATAGCTGGAAATGAATAGTTTAGCACAATCTAGGCCTTCCACCTTCTAAATTTCTTTTGGAAGTAACTTGTACGTGAATATGAGGATTTAGGCCAAAGTAGGAAGGCAAATAGAGATATGTCCAGATAACAATCACAGTAAGGTACTGCTGGATACCAAGCGCAGAATGGGGGAGAGGAGGCCATAGCTGGATTACCAACCTGGAGAATGGAATGGAAGATGAATTTCTGACTGTCAGCATTTGGAATCAAATAGTTGTTTTTTGACACTCAGATTTTAAAACAGCCTCTGGCAACAAGAAACAAAGCAGCTTAGAACCTCTAGTTTATTTAAATCAATAAATGGGAAGATGGGTTTGTTAATGAGGTGTGGAGGATGCCTTCATAGCAAAAGATAAACAGCACAGGGAAGGATAAAGCAACAATATCCCAAAAGCACTATCTTAAGAGGACTCTGGTGGTATCAGCCTATTGAGAGAACTCCATTAATATGAAAAAGAATTAAAATCGGGTGTCCAGGCCAACTTGCGGCCCCTCGTCTACTTCTGCTACCGTAGGAACTAGGTACACTGTTCAACAAGTCTTAGACAGATGGAAAGAAATCAGCTCTTGGTTTTTCCTCCACCGAGACCTCATGGCTCTTAAACTCAATTCACTCAAAAGTCAACAATATAATTGGAACCACAGTAGCATATACATATTGATGGAGAAACGCAATAAGAATGATTGTGGTTGAAATGCATAGAGCTTAAAGATCGAGGCACATTTCAAAAAACATCATGACCTAATGATTACCGGTCATCTCAAGGTCAATCCATACAAGTGGCAATTTGCACTCTCCTGCAAATGATTCTAGCTTCTGAACCCTCGTTTGATGCTCACGTACTGGGCTGCCACCGGTCCCCTTTTCTTTACCTGTAAAATAGTCTGCTTCTTTCTGACCTCCTGTTACTCTATCAGTATCGCCATTAGTAATCACAGTATGGGTCTCATCGTGGCTATCTACAACATCAAAATTTAGCAATGAAAAGGCATTTGAGAGTTGATTCATTTCTCTTCAAGTCCTTGGTCATTAAGATCCTGCACAACTGACATATGGGTGCTGTAAGCTGCAACTGAATTCTTTTCATTCACTAGGAATGAAAATAGACAAAACAAAGACATTAGTTGCTTCAAGGGTTAAGTTAAATATTTTTTTACTAAAGAAGGGACCGGTAATTTTTAAAGTTTTAGCCTTTTTTCTTGTTGGACCTACAATATAGACTGTTTTCACAATAAATCACTCAATTTTTATTTTTAACTTCAAAGTTGACCAAGTATGAATTCTTTTCACAAAAAATTACTCAACTTTGATTTTTAATTCAAAAGTCACTTCACTATCAAATATTTTACTCTTAAAGTCACTCAATCTAAATAATTAATTTTTATTTATTATTAATATTTTAGAAAACTAAAAATATAATCATTTAAACTATTTAACGATCCGACCCACTAATCCACTCCACTCCCTAAAATATAAGATAACTCAATAGTTAACCCTTTATTAATTATTCCCCAAACTAATCTTTCTCTTTTCCTTCTCTGCATATTTGATGAACAAATTAGAGCTGAAAACCCTACAAAAAATCGCTCAAGTTAAGAGAGCTTACCAATAGAATACCAACACCAAGGCAGAACATAATAGTGTAACCAAAGTAAAAGTTGATCTGGAAAAGACTAGAGATCGTAGTCTTCACATAATAGTAATATATAGCATATAAGTAGACATATAGAGCAGTGGAGGCAACTGAGAAGAATGAAGTCCATTGCCAATTATAGTTCTCCGCGTTCAACAAATAGCATGTTCCAACAATTATCACGCAAACAGTGATAATGATCAGAACAATGAACACGAGGAGAATGATTTTGTGGAGGTCGGAAGATGTCACCCATGGACAAGTTTTCGACCAGACTCTTCAATTACATCCATTTCCTATACAAGAAGCCAACCAACCAAACACTCCGATTACGTAATTTTCCCATAAGGATATGTCACTGAACACATAGGTTCATGCTAATACTTGATTAATTGCAAGAACAACTGGGTCGGGTTAGGTGGGGCTGGTCATTAAATGGTTTAAATGGATATCTTTTTAGTTTTTAAAATATTAATTAAAAATAAAAATTAATTATTGAAACACCCCAAATTGTGCTTTGAAAATGCTCATAATCGTAATTTCCATATATCTCAAAATTCGTGTGTGATATCGAAAATCCGACTTCATATTCTCGATCAGGGGGCAAAATTGAGTGGCAAATGGTTATAACTCGGATTTTAGAGGACTCGTAGCGAAAAATAAATTTAGCTAATTTTCGATTTCTAGAAAGCATCCGCGCACTAGCTGCGATGCGCCAAGGGCGCAGAGCAGTATTATTTTTTGTGCACGTTTAGTCCACGTCGCGGACTGGATACGGACCAATACATTTTTTTCCTTAATTTTTCCTGTGTCAGCCAAGGGCACTGGGGTCATAGCCCCATGTCCATTTATGCGTGAAAACACTCATACTTAGCCATTTTTCAACTCTATATCACTCAAAACTCTCACAAAAACCTCTCCAAGACTTAACCAAATATCTCATTCTAAATTCAAGGATTTAAAGCATACTTGCTTTGGATTTCAAAAACTCAATTGAAGACTCAAGGCTTCCTCAAGTTTTCTTCTAGAAAGTCCTTAACTTGGGAGCTCAAAGATTCACTTCAAGCTCTAAGTTCTCTTCCAACTCATCTCAAAAAAACCCAAGTTTAAGGTATGTGGGTTTCATCCATTGGGTCTTTTCACCCATGGAGCTCAATCTTCCTTTTTATGAAAATTGTATGTTTTCAAGTTGTACCATCTATGGGTATCTCTTATTATGGATTATGATTATAAATTATGTTGGGATTTTATGAAATATTGATTGATTATGCATGTCTATCTATTTCAAGCTTATACCATAAATTGGTTTTGTCTATTGAGACTATACTTGTTTTGAGCAATGAAACTATGAACTATTATGAGATTTGATGAAAGATTTCAAGGTATCCTACAAGAGGGTTTTACTATATGTTAGTGGGTTGATTTGCATTGAGTTTTCTCATATTATTTCACTCTTGAATTGCATGATTTTGAACAAGCATTACGAACTCACCAAGTATTTGATAAAATGTCTTGACAAGGATTATCATGTTATTAATGATCTACTACATGATTTATAAGTCAAGTGACTCTATGATGATTAAGGGCTTGCACGTATGTGTTGAATTCATGAAAGGTATCTATGATGTTGCAAGTAGGCCACCCCTTGTTGAGGGGGTAACATGCCTCAATCACCTTGTTGAGGGGTGACATACCTCAATCACCTTGTTAAGGGGGTGACATACCTCAATCACCTTGTTGAAGGGTGATATGCCTTAATCACCTTGTTGAGGCAGTGACATGCCTCAATCACCTTACAAGGGGGTGACATGCCTTGGATTTCAAGTAGTAGCTCATTTGGTCTATGCTGGTTATGATCTCTTCCCACATATGTGATATATACTATGCAAGTTATATGATTTACAAGCATGTTTTACTTCAAGCATTGATCATGTATGTCATATTGATATTATACTTATCCATTGCTTATGATTATGCATTTTGACTATGTTGCCTATGTCTTGTTGCATTGCATCCTACATACTTAGTACATTTTATACTTATCCATTGCTTATGATTATGCATTTTGTCTAATATTGGCTTATGTCTTGTTGCATTGCATCTTACATACTTAGTACATTCAAACGCACTAATGCATACTCTATGCCTACATGATATTACCATGTAGGGACTGGAGCACCTTTCAATCATCCTCCACATGGCTAGTTTGGTACTTTGGAAGATAAGCTTTGGTGAGTCCTCAAGTCCGAGGACACTATCCATGCTACTCTTACTATTTGATAATTCTTTATGTTGAACACTTGATACTATGAGTATGAGCCCGAAAAGCGTCTTGACCTTTGCTCCATTCCATATTAGAGGTCTCGTTGAATATTTGATATATTTATGCTATGAGCTTGGCTCTTTTATGCTTTTATAAATATCAAGACTTTCCTTAGTCCCATTTTCCTTATTTATATATCTTGTGTTGTTTATTTTGCTTCCGCGACCAAGGATGTGTAAAAGATATGCTAAGAGGCTTATTTGGGGTCCCTTCAGGTTCCCCATTCATCATGTCATATCTAGGCCCTAGACTTGGGTTGTGACATACCCATGGATTGCTCTTTCAACCATTGAGATAGAGATGAAATTTATTTTTGAATTTGTTTCATTGGAAGAAGGCAAAATAGATCCTAAGAATGAAAAGCTTTAAGAGGATTTGATTAGAGCATCAGCTCTTAAAAGGGATTTGTCTGTGGTTGAAAAAGATTTTTATGCTTCGAGAGCTATTGACGAAGTTGTTGCCAGTGTTACGAATGATGATGCAACAAGATTCAAAAATTATTTTTATATTGATGATGATGCTAGTGATGCCAGTGTTGGTAATGTTGTTGGTGTTCTTGGTGAAGGTGTTGGTGTTTCTGGTATTATTGGTGTGCAATTGTTGGTGAAGGTGTTGGTGTTTCTGGTATTGTTGGTGTCCAACTTTTGGTGAAGGTGATTGAGTTTCTGGTCCTGGTGTTGAGGGTGATACTGTTGATGATTATCTGATGGTATTGGTGGTGACATTGCTAGTTGTATTTATGGTGCTGGTGATAGTATTGGTGTTGTTGGTGGTCATGATATTGGAACATTATTTTTTCTGATTAGTGAGACTGTTCGACGTCCTCTAGAAACTCCCTACACCTTGAGAAAATATTTAACTATTAGTGTTGGTACCTTTAAGGTACCTTCGTGTACTTGTGATGTAAAAAAGTCTCTGAACAAATGAATCAGTTGATTTCCAATCAAAACATTGATACCCCAAAGAGGTATCAATCCGTCTTTGAGAATCTCAGACCCTTACACTCCTATTGGTGTAAAAAGGAGAAAAAAAGTAATTTTCTAAGGTACTATCAAGTGCCAAAAATAGAGCAGTTAATACTTCAAAGATGGTGACTGATCAATAAAAAGAGCTCCAACTGATAAATATTTATTTGAATGTTGATGACTAAAAAAGAAAAAGCTCCAACAATTGATTAAGAAGAAATAAGCACCCAAGGTAAGGTATACAATGCTGAATTGAATTGTAATGACTTTGCAATGATGACAAACATGCATGTGTGATGGAAAGACTGTGTAAGTTTCTACAATTTCTTTTAATTTTTTTTATCAACTTCATTTAGTTATTGCAATTGCTGAGCAATTACAATACTTGCTGCAATTATTTTCTGAAGTTGTTATAGCAAGTACAATAATTATTATACTGCTGCAATAATTTAATAAAATGATTACAACAGATACAACAACTGCTATAGTGTATTTATATTTGTTGCATTAGGTATTGAATGTGCTATATATAATTCTACTTAGTAAGTAATTTTATATTCATGGTTGCAACTTGTAGATGAAATACTATGTCTTATGAGAATACGGTATATAGGTTATCCCACATATTATGATTCAACAAATATCATTTTGGACCTTAATTTCTATAATATTTTTAAAGATATTTATACTGAGTTGTCAAATGCTAGCATGCAACATGGTGCTTTTTCGTTGAAGGATCGCCTTAACATATATGTGTTTGATGAGTTTTACATGGAATTTTATAAAATAAAAAAATCTTCTCCCGGTGGTGTCCCATGGATAGGTGCCAATAAATCTACACCGTGATGGATCTCGGGAAAAAAGAATTTCGTAGCTCCCGAGTTTGTAATTAACGAGGGAGTGATAAATGTTTATGATTGCAATCTTCTAGTATTTGTAGAAGATGAATTCATGCTATTCTTAATGCCACTAATGAAATTATTTCCTAGATTCTTGAAGTAGTCCGGAATGTTTAGTCACTTGCCTGAAAATTTGCTCAATGAAGAATGAAAGTATGATCAAAAGCAAGATTCTCCCAAAAATGATAGTAGGGAAGCTTGTTGTTCATACTCATTGGCTTATATTGAGCATTTAATTACTTACACTCCTATGACCTTGATAAATGATACTACTGTTAGTCGAATGTAATGAAAATGACAGTTGGTGTGTTTGAATAAGAATTGACACCGTAGGGTGGATTGTTGAAAATTATCATGGGTTGTAGTTATCTTTCAGGTTGACAGACAAACAATAGTTTTCTTTTATATTATTCTGAATGGTGGTTTGAAGTTAAAATTTTACGTTATTATATTTTTAGTTAATTATATAATATGTTAGTGTTGAATCTTTGTTGTTGAAAATTAATATAAATTTTATGTTTATTTTAAATAATTATCTACTTCTGCAACTGTTTCACTTGTTGATACAAATCTTAGTAAACAGGCAAATTGCTTCAACAACTGTGTCACTGGCTGAGAAAACTTCCAACTAGTAAGCAATCTTATTCAGTAACTACTTCATTTGTTGAGAAAAAATTTAAAAAATTAAGCAGACTGCATTGACAACTGCTACATTTGCTAAAACAAATTTATCAAGTAGATAGCCTTCAACAACAATTACTTCAATTGCTTAATGATATCTTAGTAAGCAGGATGTTTGATTTTAGCAATTGTTGTAATTGCTAAAAAAAAAAATTAGCAAGTGGATATTCTTACATAACAATTGCTTCAATTGCTTAAAAATATCTTAGCAAGTAAGATCTCTAACGTAGCAATTGTTGTAATTTTTGAAAATAATTTTAGTAAGTGGATAGCCTCCAACAACAATTGCTTAAAAATATCTTAGCACGTAGAATGTCTGATTTAGCAATTGTTTTAATTGCTGAAAAAATTCTCAGCAAGTAGTTCTTTAATTCAGCGTCTCTTGTACTTGTTGAGAATATTTTTAGCAAATTATTGAGTAATTTGATTATTAATTGATTATATAAATTATATTAAAAGATAAATAAAGTAATTTTTATGTATTATATTACTTAATGCGAGTTTGGTAGTGATTTTGTATAATTATATAGTAATTTATTCATGATAGACAATAAATTGAGTAATTGAACACGTCATCACCCTTAATTGAGTATTTTGATTGTTAATTGATTATATAAATCATATTAAATGATAAATAAAATAATCTTAATGTATTATTGTACTTCGACTTGAGTTTAGTGGCAATTTTGTACAATTACATAGTAATTTGTTCATAATAGACAATAAATCATGTAACCGGACACGTAATCAACCTTAATTGAATAATTTGATTGTTAATTGATTATATAAATCATCTTAAATGATAAATAAAGTAATTTTAATATATTATAGTACTTATACTTGAGTTTAGTGACAATTACATAGTAATTTGTTCACACAAATAATAAATCAAGTAATCGAACGTGTAATCAACCTTAATTGAGTAATTTGATTGTTAATTGATTATATAAATTATCAATAAAGTAATTTTGATGTATTATAGTACTTAGACTTGATTTTGGTGGTGCTTTTGTATAATTGCATAATAAGTTGTTCATAACAGCGACGACAAGTAACTGAGCTGTTTTAACAAATTCAATAAAAAGCTAAGATTTTTCTCAGCAAGTAAACCAGTTGCTGAAATATACTACCTACTTGTTAAGAATTTTTTCAACAAGTATAACAATTGTTGAAAGAGTCTGTCTTACTTGTTAAAAATTCTTAGCAAGTAGGTTATCTAATTTAGCAATTGTTGAGAAATTTTTTAGCAAATTATTAAATAATTTAATTTTTAATTATTATGTAAATCATATTAAATGAAAAATAAAATTATTTTGATGTATTATAGTACTTAGACTTGAGTTTTGTGGTGATTTTGTACAATGACATAATAATTTATTCACAATAGATAATAAATCGAGTGACTGAATCCATAATCAACATTAATTGAGTAATTTGATCATTAATCGATTATAAAAATCATGCTAAATGATAAATAAAATAATTGTGATGTATTATAGTTTGATAGCGATTTTGGACAATTACATAGCAATTTATCCATAACAAACAATAAATCGAGTAATTAAACATGTAATCAACCTTAATTGAGTAATTTATTGTTAATTGATTATATAAATCATATTAAATGATAATAAAGTAATTTTGATGTATTATAGTACTTGGATTTGAGTTTGGTAGCGATTTTTCTATAATTACATAGTAATTTGTTCATAACAATGACAACAAGTATCTAAGTTGCTTCAAAAACTTCAATGATTTGCTGAGATTTTTCTCAACAAGTACAACAATTGTTGAAATGTACTACCTATTTGCTAAGAATTTTCTCAACAAGTGTAACAGTTGCTCAAGCAACGACTTTACTTGTTGAAAATTCTTAGCAAGTAAGTTGTCTGATTTAGCAATTGTTGAAATTGCTAAGAATTGTTTTTAGCAAATTATTGAATAATTTAATTTTTAATTATTATTTAAACCATATTACATGATAAATAAAGTAATTTTGATGTATTATAGTACTTACACTTGAGTTTGGTGGGGTTTTGTAAAATTACATAGTAATTTGTTCACAATAGACTATAAATCGAGTAACTTAACGCGTAATCAACATTAATTGAGTAACTTGATTGTTGATTGATTATATAAATCATATTAAATGATAAATAAAATAATTTTGATATATTATAGTACTTAGACTTTAGCGATTTTGTACAATTACATAGTAATTTGTCATAATAAGCAATAAATTGAGAAATTAAATGTGTAATCAACATTAATTAAGTAATTTGATTGTTAATTGATTATATTAATCATATCAAATGATAAATAAAATAATTTTGATGTATTATAGTACTTAGACTTGTTTTTGGTGGTAATTTTGTACAATTACATAGTAATTTATTCATAATGGACAATAAATTGAGTAACTGAACGCGTAATCAATATTATTGAGTAATTTGATTGTTAATTGATTATGTAAATCATATTAAATGATAAATAAAATAATTTTGATATGTTATAGTATTTATATTTGTGTTTATTGGCAATTGGGTGGGATTATATAGTAGTTTATTTACAACAGACAATAAATTTGAGTAATTGAACGCGTAATCAATCTTAATTGAGTAATTTGATTATTAATTAATTATATAAATCATATTAAATGATAAATAAAGTAATTATTATGTATTATAGTACTTAGACCCCCCGAGTTTGGTGGCGATTTTGTGCAATTACATAGTAATTTGTTCACAACAAACAATAAACTGAGTAATTTAATGCGTAATCAATCTTAATTGAGTAATTTGATTGTTAATTGATTATATAAGTCATATTAAATGATAAATAAATTAATTTGATGCATTATAATATTTAGAATTGAGTTTGGTAGCAATTTTGTATGATTACATATTAATTTATTCATAGCAGACAATAAATCGAGTAATTGAACGCATAATCAATCTTAATTGATTAATTTGATTATATACAACAATAACATATCCAGTGAAATTCCACAAGTGGGGTCTGGAGAATTTGATTATATAAATCATATGAAATGACAAATAAAGTAATTTTTATATATTATAGTATTTAGACTTGAGTTTGGTGCTGATTTTGTAAAACAATTGCTGAAAAAGTTTGTATTACTTGTTTAAATTTTTCTCAGCAATCATAGAAATTGCTGAAGCAATACTGCGATATGTTGAGCAAATATTTTAGCAAGTGAAACAGTTGCTGAAGTGACTGCCTTACTTATTGAGAATTTTCTCAGCAAATACATCAGTTGCTTAAACAAACTTCCTACTTGCTTAGAATTTGTCAGTCAGTGAAGCAGTTGTTGAAGCAAATTTTCTACTTTAAGAAGATTTATTCGACATTATTACTGTCAATTTCTTGAAACTGAAGCATTTAATACTAGTATTTGTTCAACATTAATATTAAAAAACTTTAGAAACATTTACAAATAACAAATAGTAATTAAGATTTCAAATCTATTCTTGTAGAGCACTTCGCTCCAAGCATGTTGTCTTTTTGTATATGAAACATTTATTTTTCTTTGCTAGAAATGTCCACTCATCTTGAGCATGATTATACTGTGATGATTGTGGTGGTTCCTGATGTATTGCCGACAACATCAAGAGTGAAACGCCCCAAAAATATGCTTCAAAAATGTCCATAATCGTAATTTCCATATACCTCAAAATCCATGCATGATATCAAAAATCTGACTTTATATTCTTAATTAGGGGGCAAAATTGAGTAGGAAATGGTATAACCCAAATTGTAGAGGCCCCGTAGCAAAAAATATTTTTTGCTAATTTCTCTTATCTAGTGTGCATATGCGACCAGGCCGCGATGAGGATTGGGCACAAATCTGTGTTAAACTATCCTTCGCGTTGGGTCTGCGTCATGGACCAGGCACGGACCAGTACAAGTTTTTCTTCAATTTTTCTGTGTCGGCCAAGGGCATTGGGGTCATAGTCCCATGCCCACTTATTTGTAAATGCACCCATATTTAGCCATTTTTCGACTCTATATCACTCAAAACTCTCACAAAAGCCTCTCTAAGACTAAACCAAATATCTCATTCAAATTTTAAGAATTTCAAGCTTAACTTGGAACTCAAGGATTCTTTTCAAGCTCTAAGTTCTCTTCAAGTTCATCTTAAGAAAATTCAAGTTTGAGGTATATAGGTTTCATCCATTGGGTCCTTTCACGCATGGAGTCCAATCTCCATTTTTATGAAAATTGCATGATTTCAAACTATATTGTCTATAAGTATCTTTTATTATTCAATATGAGCATGATTTATGTTGGAGTTTTATCCAACATTGTGGATTATGCATGAATATCTATTCTTAGCTTATACTATGAGTTGATCTTTGTCTATTGATACTATGGATGATTTGAACTTTGTAAGCTATGAATTGTGATGAACTTTTGAGATGGATTTCATGATATTCCATTTGGGTTTTTACTACAAAGTTGGTGGGTTAATTTTGAATTGTTTTACTCACTTGATTTCACTTTTGAATTGCATAATTTTGAACTAATATCATGAACCGATCATATGTTTGATAAAATGTCATGTCAAGAATTCTTAAATTTATTGATGATCTATTGCATGATTCATGAGTCAAATGACTTTAGGATGATTTTGGACTTTCAAAAATATATCGAATTCATAAAAATGTCTATGATATTATAAATGCCGAATTAAGCCCTTTACAAATATTTTACCTCTCGTGGGTATTTGATGTTAATGCAAGGGTAATGTTTGATGATGATCTATTCTTATGTTTTAAAGTTAGGCTCACCATTAGATGTCAAAGATGTTTTAGAGCTACTCATGTCATGTTTCCATGTTTCTTATAAATAGTTAAAGTATGATTATTTCGATTATTCTATTGGATTAGGCTTAGCACTGATGGATTGGATGTGGCATGAACTATCTTCATAGGTTCATATTCATTTCCTCAAACTATGTGCCAACATAGGATTATATTTTACCCTTGCTTTACTAGTGGATCCATTTAGTGCACTTCTTAATAAAATCCTTTCTGAAATGGGATGGGTTCCCATAAGGAAGGTTACGTCATATGAAATGGGATGGGCTTTCATTAGGTGAAGTATGGTAATTTTCTTTCCAAAATGAGATGGATTCTCGTAAGGAGGGTTACTTCATACGAAACGGGACGGGCTCCCGTAAGGTGAAGTATGGTGTACCTTGACAAGTAGACCACCTCTTTATCGATAAGGGGTAATCATTGGGATTCCAAATTATAGCTCGCTTGGTCTTACTTTTGTCGGTTAGGTTCTCTTCCCACACATGTATTATGTTCTATGCAAGTTGAATGATTTACAAGCATGTTTTAATTTAAGCATTGACCATGCATGCCATATTGAGATCTCACTTATCTATTGCTTATTACTATGCATTTTTGACTATATTGGCTTCTGTCATTTTGCATTGCATCCTACATACTTAGTACATTCAAACATACTAACACATACTCTATGCCTACATAAAATTACCATATAGGGATCGGAGCACCATTTGATCATCCTCTGCATGGCTAGTATGATCCTTGAAGCAGGCTTTGGTGAGTCCTCAAGTCTGAGGACATTATCTTTATTACTCTTGCTATTTTGAAACTTCTTTACGTTGAACATTTGTCATTATGAGGGTGAGCCCGGAGAGTGTCTTGGCCCTCACCCCATTCTATGTTAGAGGTTTTATTGGATATTATGATATACTTATGCTTGAGCATGACTCTTTTATGCTTTAATGATTATCAAATACTTCCTTTAGTCCTGTTTCCCTTGTTTTATACCTTTTGTAGTTGTTTACTTTGCTTCTGCGACCAAGGATGTGTGATTGAAATGCTAAGAGGCTTGTTTAGGTCTCTTTGGGTTCCCATTTGCCATGTCATGTCTAGGACCTAGGCTTGGGTCATGACAAACTTGGTATCATAGCACTAGGTTGTTAATGGTCCTTCAAATCCAACACACCACATCAATTAGAGTCTTATTCATAGTTGTGAAGAGCGCCACAACTATGAATGGGAAGCTATGAGATGTTTTAAGAAATGTTTGACTTCTTCATGATCTATGACGTATGGTAGAGCTAAGTCCCCTAAGGCTTATTACTGATCCCCAAAGATTACGTTTCAGAATATGTCTCAAGCTACTCAGAATGGTGGGCAAGACAATGACCATCTCTCACTTAGGGGTCAACTTCTCAAAGGTGATATGTCGAATGTGGAGGTTCGTAATGCTTTATGGCTATTGGCCACAGTTATAACCATTTAACTCAATCAACAAATGGCTGCTCCTGAAACTTCAAGGGATAACAGAAGGGAGAGCGAGGCTAGGAGGGCTCGAGTTGGTGGGGCCTTATCTTCTACTAGTCTACCGATTCCCAAGTACAACAAGAAAAGGATTCCTTTTGTCACTTGCCAAAGGGTGTGGCAAGAAACATCAAGGGAGGTGTTTAGCAGAAGTTGAGGGTTGTTTCAAGTGTGGCGGTGTTGGGCATAAGATGAGAGATTGCTCAGTGGCCTCAAAGGAAGAGAGAAGAAGGGTTTAATTTGAAAGTGGCAATGGTGGGGTATGTTTTCCAAGGTGCCCAAAATGTGGGAGGAATCATAATAGAAAGTGCTTGAGGTATTTAAATGCTTGCTATGGGTATAGGAAGATGAGCCACAAGATTGTTGATTGTCCATATGCTCAAAGGAAAGGCAAGGGTGTTGGTGTTCAAGCTTCTCGTCCATGCCGCAAATGTGGAAGTATCGTTCGGGAAATTGTTTTGGCCGGTTCGAGTGCATGTCTTGAGTGTGGCGCAAAGGATCATGAGTCGAGACATTGTCCATGGGTTACTAAGGATTATAAGGATGACCGTCAACATTCTCAACCATACCCCTCTAGGGGGCACTAGACTTGGCATAGTATTTCACAGGTATGTTAAAGGTTTTTGATTTTGATGTGTATGCATTGATAGACTCGGGTGGCACTCTTTCTTTTATTACTCCTTTTGTTGTCAAAAAACTTCATGTTAGTCCTGAATTCTTGTGTGAACCTTATGAAGTGTCTACCCATGTTAGTGAGTCCATTGTTGCTAAAAGAGCCTATAGAAATTGTTTTGTGTTCATTTTGCATAAAATCTTACCTTGTAATTTTGTTGAATTAGGGTGGATTTTGATGTCATTTTTGGGATGGATTGGTTGCATACATATTACGCTTCTATTAATTGTAAAACCCATAGTGTTGAATTTCAATTTCTTAATAAGCCTATCATTAAGTGGGAAAGTCATGATTTGGTGGTTAAGGGTATATTCATTCTTGCCTTAAAGCCCAAAAGGTGATTTCTAAGGATTGTCTCTATCATCTTGTGAGGGTTAGGGATGTTTAGTCCAAAGTCCTTCCTATTGAGTCAGTTGCAGTGGTTAATGAGTTTCTTGATGTCTTTCCTGATGAGTTTCCCAGTGTTCCTCACGAAAGGGAAATAAACCTTGGTATAGACCTCCTTCTCGATACTCAATCCATTTCTATTCCCCCTTACCGTATGGCTCCGACGAAATTGAAAGAGTTGAATGAGCAATTGAAGGATTTATTGGAAAAGTATTTTATAAGGCCTAGTAAGTCACCTTAGGATACACTGGTGTTATTTGGGAAGTAAAAAGATAGTTATCTTAGAATGTGCATTGATTACCGGCAACTTAATAGAGTCACCATAAAGAACAAGTACCATCAATCAAGGATTAATGACCTTTTTGATCAACTTCATGAGGCTAGTCACTTTTCTATGATTGATCCTTGGTCCAGGTATCACCAAGTGAAAGTGAGGGAGTGTGACATTCCCAAGATGACCTTCTGGACTAGGTATGGGCACTAAGAGTTTGTGGTTATGTCTTTTAGGTTGACCAATGCGCTAGCTTTCTTCATGGATCTTATGAATATGGTCTTCAAACCCTATCTTCGTTTGTGGTGATGTCATTTGGTTTAACTAATACACTGATGGTATTTATGGATCTTATGAATAGGGTCTTTAAACCCTACCTTTACTTGTTTGTGGTGCTTTTTATTGATGATATCTTGATTTATTCCCATAGTGAGGAGGAGCATGTGAATCACTTGAGGGTGGTGTTGCAAGTCTTGAGGGAGGAGAGGTTGTATGTAAAATATGAGAAATGTGAGTTTTGGTTGAAAAAGGTTGCTTTTCTAGGGTATGTGGTGTCGGGTGATAGCATTAAGGTGGATCATAAGAAAACGAAGGTAATTAGAAATTGGCCTAGACCTTTGAGTCCATTAGACATTAGAAGTTTCTTGGGTTTGGCGGGTTATTATTGGAGGTTTGTAAATGGTTTCTCCTTTATTGCTTCTCTTATGACTAAATTGACACAAAAGAAGGCGAAATTTGTGTGGATCGATGATTGTGAAAAATGTTTCCAAACTTTGAAAGATAAGTTTGTCTCCGCTCCTATGTTGGCTCTACAGGAAGGGTTGGAAGGCTTTGTTGTATATTGTGATGCCTCACGAATTAGTTTGGGATGTATTTTGATGCAAAGTAGTAAGGTGATAGCGTATACCTCTAGACAACTTAAGGTGCATGAGAAGAATTATCCCACCCATGATCTTGAATTAGCGACTGTGGTATTTTCTTTGAAAATTTAGCATCACTACTTGTATGGGGTTTATGTTGATGTGTTCACCAATCATAAGAGTCTCCAATATGTGTTCACCCAAAAAGATCTCGCTGTGTTATTTGCTTTGAAAATTTGGCGTCACTACTTGTATGGAGTTCATGTTGATGTGTTTACCAAGCACAAGAGTCTCCAATATGTGTTCACCCAAAAAGATTTTAACTTGAGCAAACAAGGTGGTTAGAGCTCCTTAAAGATTATGATATGATTGTTTATTATTAGCCCGAAAAAGCTAATATTGTGGCCAATGCTCTAATTAGGGTGTCTATGGGTAGTCTAACTCATGTTGATGATGGTGGAAAAAAGGTGGCTAGAGAAGTTCACCGGCTGGCTAGATTGGGGGTTATATTGGATGAAGTTGATAATGGGGGTGTAGTGGTTGTTGATGGTTCTTAATCTTCTTTGATTGAGGAGGTAAAGGAAAAACAAGATTTTAACACCACCTTGTAAGAGTTGAAGGCCTTGGTGAGAGATGGTAAAGTGGAGGCTTTCCCCCAAGGGGGAGATGGTGCCCTTAGGTACCAAGGTAGATTGTGTGTGCCAAATGTAGATGATTTGAAAGAATCAATCTTAAAGAAGGCCCATAATTCATCCTATTCCATTTACCCCAGTTCTACAAAGATGTATAGAGACTTGAGGGAGTGTATTGGTGGGGTGGTATGAAGAGAGACATTGCAAAGTTCATTTTCGAATGTCATAATTGCCAACAAGTAAAAGCCGAATATCAAAGGTCGGGTGTCCTAGCCCAAGATATAGAAATTTCCACTTGAAAGTGGGAAGAGATCAACATGGATTTAGTGGTTGGGTTGCCTAAGACTAGGAAACATTTTGACTCTATTTGGGTTGTTGCGGAAAGAATGACAAAGTCCTCTTCGATGTGAGGAGATGATATCTTGAGTTTAAGGTTGGTGATTAGGTTTACTTGAAAGTATCACTCATGAAGGGTGTGGTCTGATTTGGCAAGAAGGGGAAATTAAGCCCAAGGTTTATGGGTCCTTATAAAGTTTTGTGGAGAGTGGGTAAGGTTGCATATGAGTTGGAGTTGCCTATGGAGGTGAACATGGTTCATCCGGTCTTTCATGTGTCTATGTTAAAAAAGTGTATGGGTGACCCAAGTGTCATAGTGCCCTTGGATATTGTGGGTGTTGTAGGAGATAATTTGACTTATGAGGAGGCCCCGGTGACAATTTTGGATAGGCAAGTGAAGAGGTTGAGAAACAAAGATATCGTTTCCGTCAAGGTCCGTTGGAGGAACCAACAAGTTGAAAGTGTCACATGGGAAGACGAGGTTGACATGAGAAAGCGATACCCATATCTCTTCCACTCTACTCAAGCCGAAGGTACTAATTTAAGTCCCCTATATGATTTCAAGTCCGAAATTTTATCCCTTGTGTCATTTTGCATGCATTCATGTTTATGTTGATAAGTTTATGGTGATTTTTGACATTCATGTTGAGATTTTCGAGAAGGATGTTTAAATGCATTTGCTGCATTCATGTTGGGCTGAAATCTTCATAATTACTTCTCTTATGAATATTTCGTTGACATTCGGGGACGAATGTTCCTAAGGGGGAGATATTAAAATGCCCCAAAAATATGCTTCGAAAATGCCCATAATCGTAATTTTTGTATATCTTAAAATTCATGCGTGATATCAAAAATTGACTTCATATTCTAGATCAGGGGGCAAAATTGAGTGAGAAATTGATATAACTCAAATTTTAGAGGACCTGTTGCGAAAAATAATTTTTGCTAATTTTTCTTATCCAGTGTGCATCCACGACCAGGCCACGACGCCAACTGGGCGAGGATCAGTGTTAAACTGTCCTTTATGTTGGGTCCATATTGAGGACCAGACGCGGACCAGTACAAGTTTTTCCTCAATTTTTCTATGACGGCCAAGGGCATTAGGGTCATAGCCCCATGCCCACTTATACGTGAAAACACCCATACTTAGCCATTTTCCAACTCTATATCACTCAAAACCCTCACAAAAACCACTCCAAGACTCAACAAAATATCTCATTCAAATTTCAAGGATTTCAAGCCTAACTTTGAAACTCAAGGATTCTCTTCAAGCTCTAAGTTCTCTTCAAGCTCATCCTAGAAATCTTCATGTCACACCCCGGGAGGGGACCCAAGATGTAGCCGGCACCCAGAGACTATTACTAGTCCCAAGCGAATCACCTGGCCTCATCACATTCATTCATTCATACATTCGACTAATCAGCGGAAGACATAAGGAAATCAATGGGCACATCTCATCCCCTTGTCTCAAATAATAATATAATGAAAGACTAGTAGAAAAAAACTAGCTCACAAGTTCCAATACTAATCAGCAGAAGACATAAGGGAATAAATGGGCATATCATTATCTAGTCTCAAAATAATCTTATAATAAAAGGCTAGTAGGAAGAAATAGCTCATAATCTTACATCAGCATTCAACTCTAGTCTATGAAGCCTCTATCACTATTAGGTGGTGCCAATGACAGACCTATGACTACCTCAATAAAATGATGAATACAATTGGTTGACAGTGTCATTGAGTTTGATCACACCTTAACATTAGCTATTAGATTCATCGCCTCTAGAAGGCCATTTTATTCCCTAAGTGATTCTAACTCTAAAGCATGATGAAAATAGGTAATGAATCCTCCGAAGTAGGGGAAGCTCACCAATTTGCTGAACGTCTAAAGATCCTCAACGATGCGCCTGCTGATGATCTCTATCCTATGTATCTACATCATAAAATGATGCAGTCCAAAAAGGGAACGTCAGTACTTGAAATGTACTGGTATGTAAAATAGCTGAGTGAAATCGAAATAGGTAGAACAATATTTGAAATAACAATCAACTCAATATAGAAACCAATCAATATGTCAAATGTCTATCTAAAACAAAAATAAAGAGTAGACATGTGATCCATCAACCAATCATCTCATTAGTCAAATCAGCCCCGTCTCAGAAGGACTCATCTCAACTCATTTCATCTCATCTCATCTTGACTCAGAGTACTCAAGGTGGAAACTTTCTGGTAGTTTTTCTTATTCGACAACAATCACTTATGAGCTAGTGATTGTACAACAATCACATTGATGTTGCCACAACCATTTTGTACTTGCTAGGTAGAGAACGAATCGAAACCATAAGGACAAGTCCAAATGGAAACAACAGATATATAAGTCCTCTATTGATTTTAGGGACTTCTAGTCAAAGAGGACCTCAACACAATATGATGAGGTGGTCCTAATCCTCATCTACGCTCGGCTACATAGTTTTTTCGAGTGCGAGTTGGTTTAACTCTTACTCTTTCGGTGCTCGATACTCCTCCCATAACTCAATGCTCATAAAATAATCCATGCAATCAAACTATCTCAATCCATTCATATCAATTAGCCTCATGGAGGCACAATCTTTCAATCAGTCTCATAGAGATTCTAACCATCTTATCAATCAATATCTCAATCAACAGTTCAAGGCTTAGAACGATCATTAGGGAACAATCGAATAAACAAATCATTATAGTTCATTTATGGAGACTCAAGGGGCTATCAAGTTCTACACTCATCACCATTCTCATATCACAATCACAATCACAATTGACTCTATCAATCAAGGCTCTAGACTTAATTCCTATCTTCTTTCATGCATGTTTTTAAAAGTTAACACATAGGGCTTATGCAATATCTCATGAAAATATTCAATTTAAGAAAGTAAGTTTATGATGATTATCAACATATGAAAATACATGTAACAAATATAATTTTTCAAGGAAATAATCGAGATTCATGCATGTACACTCAAGAATCTTCAACTCTTTTCTAAGACCATCTATGGGGCACATGAGAGAACAATCTCATGCTTTTGGTTTAGCCTTACATACCTGGAATGAAGCTCTTCAAATCACCCATCAAGAACTCTCCTCGAATTCTCAAATCTCATGTTCTTTCTTCTCTCTCAAGCCCTAACTTTCAAGTGTTATGAAGAAGGACTCAGAATGGGCTTTTAGACCCTATTTACTCATCAAAACGATCTAAATTTGTCGTGTTTTAAGTTTAGGAGGGGTTGAAAAAAGTCTAAAATACCCCTCAAAAGATTTAAAATTTTAAACTTCAATGGAACAGGTCGTGGTAACAGGTCCGCGATGCAGACGTGTCGCGCACCTGTGTAATTTCAAAAATTCAATCCCACCAAAAAATTGAAAAAAATACAAGTATGGGTCCGGGACAGGTCCACATCGCGGCCCCAATGCAACTCTCACTATCTCGACTTTTGAATCAAAAAATTATTTTTCGATCCGATTGCTCTTAAATCAGGTCGAGACCACTTTTTCACCCAATTTTTTGTGCTGATCACAAATGTGATCTCAGATTTTCTATCTTAGCTTAGGAAGACACGTCATACGCATGATTCCATTCTAGGGGCATTTTTGATAATTTCGTCGGGCATTACATCATCACCCCCTTGGGGTCATTTGTCTTCGAATAATGAGTAAGGATGGATACTAAGGCATAAATAGACTCAAGACTCATCTCAATGCTCGCATCTATCAATCAATCTTTCGGCTCCTTGTCACTATCAACAATCTCTATTCATACTCAAGGATAGACAATGAACAAGAAACGACAATCAATTTGGTCAAGGGTAAGGAAATTTACCTTCAACATTCTCATCCATTGGCACGTATAGGTGCTGATATTTTGCTTTCATCTCTTCCTCAGCTTCACATGTGGCCTTCTTAACGAATTGAATCCTTCATAGGACTTTGACGGAGGCTATCTCTTTGGTTCTTAATTTGCAAATCTGACGATCAAGGATTTGGATTGGGATTTCTTCGTAGGCCAAACCATCCTTCACTCCAATGCTCTCCACAGGGATTACCAAGTTAGGATCTCCCAAGCATTTCTTCAACATCGACATGTGGAACACCAGATGAATACTATCTATCTCGGAAGACTACTCTAATTCATAGGCAACCTTCCCAATCCTCTTCACAATCCGATAGGGTCCAATATAGCATGGACTCAATTTACCCTTTTTTCCAAATCTCACGACACCTTTCATAGGGGACACTTTCAAATATACCCAATCATTCACCTCGAGCTCCAAATCTCTCCTCCTCACATATGTGTAGGATTTCTGGTGACTTTGTGCATTTTTTAATCTTTCTCTAATGATCTTAACCTTTTCCATTGCTTGATAGACAAGCTCAGGCCCCATCAATTTCACTTCTCCAACCTTAAACCACCTAATTGGTGATCTACATCTCCTTCCATATAAAGCTTCATAAGGAGCTATCTGAATGCTTACATGATAACGATTATTATATGCAAACTCAATCAATGGTAGGTGATCATCCCAATTTCCCTTGAAATCAAGGACGCAGGCTCTCAACATATCTTCTAACATCTGAATTGTACGCTCTGCCTGGTTATCTGTCTATGGATGGAAAGCTGTGGTCAAATTCACTTTCGTACCCAATCCTTTCTGGAACGATCTCCATAATTGGGAGGTGAATTGAGCTCCTCTGTCCGAGATGATGGACAAGGGAAGCCCATGCAATCTTACAATCTCTTGGATGTACATCTTAGCGTACTCTTCTGCAGTGTTAGTTGTTTTGACTGCTAAGAAGTTAGCCGATTTAGTCATCTTATCCACAATCACCTATATCAAATCATGTTTCTTTCGGGACTTTGGCAGACCAGTAATGAAGTCCATATTGATCATCTCCCACTTCCATTATGGAATCTCAAAGTTCTGAGCTAATCCCCATAGCCTTTGGTGCTCA
>DF359870.1:33648-69139 GCA_000787875.1 Solanum virginianum
TGAGCTAATCCCCATAGCCTTTGGTGCTCAACTCACTTGCTGATAGTTTTGGCACTTAGAAACAAATTTAGTAATATCCTGCTTCATTCCACTCCACCAATAGACTTCTCTCACATCGTTGTACATTTTGGTAGAGCCTGGTTGAATAAAATACCTAATGCTATGAGCTTCAACCATGATCCTATCTTAAATATCATCAACATCTGGAATGCACAATCTACTCTGGTACCTCTACACCCCATCTCCCCCTTTGGAGAAGACCATCACTTTTTGTTTGTAGATAACATCCTTCGGTTGGAGTAGGACATGATCTTGGTCTTGCTTTTCTTTCACCTCTTCCACCAAAGATGAGGCAGACCCATTCTGAACATTTACTCTTCCTTCATCGTTCTTCTCAAGTCGAACTTCCAATCAGGCAAATCGATGCACTTCCTTAGCTAGCTCCTTCTTCCCTTTCTTATTATGGGCAGTGCTACCCATTGACAACCTGCTAAGAGCATCGACAATAATGTTAACTTTACCTGGATGGTAGAGAATGCTCATGTCATAATGCTTAAGCAACTCCAACCATCTCCTCTGTTGTAGGTTGAGCTCTTTCTGACTAAAGACATACTGCAAGGTCTTGTGGTCGGTGAACACATCCACATGCACTCTATACAAGTAGTGGCGCCATATTTTAAGTGCAAACACCATTGCTGCCAACTCAAGATCATACATTGGATAGTTCCTCTCATGAATCTTAAGTTGCCTAGAAGTATAGATGATCACCTTCCCCCTCTACATCACAACACATCCGAATCCAACTCTCGAAGCATCACAATAAATTACAAAATCTTTTGGTCGTATCGGGCAAGGTTAAGACTAGTGCAGTTTTCAGTCTAGTCTTTAATTCTTTGAAACTTTTCTCACACTCATTAGACCATTTAAATTTGACCTTTTTATGAGTTAGCTTTGTCAATGGTGTGGATAAAGAAGAAAATCCCTCAACAAATCGATATTTGTAGCCTGCCAATAGCAAGAAACTTCTTATGTCATTTGGAGAGGCCGGTCTGGGCCAGTTCTTAACCGCTTCAATCTTTTGAACGTCCACTCAAATACTGTCACCAGAGATCATATGGCCTAAGAAAGCCATAGATTTAAGCCAAAATTCACATTTTGAAAATTTTGCATACAACTCATGATCCTTAAGCGTTTGGAGGACAATTCTGATGTGATTTGCATGCTTCTCTTCATCTCTTGAATACACCAAGATATCGTTAATGAACACAATCATACACATATCCAGATACTGTCTGAACACTTTATTCATCAAATCCATGAAGGCTGCAGGTGCATTCGTCAACCCAAAGGACATGACCAAGAACTCAAAATAGCCATATCCAATCATAAAGGCTGTCTTTGGAATGTCACATTCCCTCACTTTCAACTGATGGTAACTAGATTGGAGGTCTGTCTTTGAGAAACAAGAGTCACCCTGAAGTTGGTTAACAAGTAATCTATCCTTGGGAGAGGATACTTGTTCTTTATAGTGACCTTGTTCAGCTGCATATAGTCAATACACATTCTGAGAGACCCATCTTTCTTTTGCACGAATAGGACAGAGGCACCCCAAGGAGAAACACTCGGCCTTATAAAGCCCTTCTCTAACAAATCTTTTAACTGTTCTTTCAATTTTTTCAATTCAGAGGGGGCCATCCTATAAGGTGAAATTGAGATAGGTTGGGTATTAGGAAGAACATCAATCCCAAAGTCAATCTCCTTATCATGAGGGACTCCGGGCAGATCCTCAGAAAACACTTTTAGAAACTCATTCACTATTGGAACTGACTCAAGAGTTGGGGACTCAACATTATCATATTTGACTCTCACAAGATGGTAGATATACCCCTTAGCAATCATCTTTCTAGCTCTAAGGTATGAGATAAACTTTCCTTTAGGTTCTATGAAATCACCCTTCTATTCTAGAACTGGTTCATTCAAAAATTAGAACTTAACGATTTGGGCTCTACAATCAACAGAGGCATAAAAGGCGTGGAGCCAATCAATGCCAAGGATCAAATCAACATCTATCATTTCTAACTCAATCAAATCAATGATAGTATCCCTATGATGGATGGACATTACACAAGCTCTATAGACTTTCTCAGCTCGAATAGACCCACCCATGGGAGTAGAAACATCCAAAGGTTCGAGAGGACTCTCGAGGGTTCTATCAAATCTACTGGCCACATAAGGAGTTACAAAATATAATGTGGCATCAGGATCCATTAACACATAACAATCAATAGAAAAGAATCGAATCATAAAGAATCGAATCATACCCGTCACAACATCTGAGAAGTTCTCCTGATCATGTTGACTACCCATGGCATATAAATGGTTTGTAGCTCCGCTTGCACCCATCATAGTACCTTTCTAATTTCCCTTAGCTAGTGGGGCTAGTGAAGAAGATTGAGCCTGGTCAGCTTACTTTGGATAATCTCTCTGATAGTGACCCACCTGGCCAAACTTATATCATACATAACTTCCCTCACGGCATCTCCCGAAGTGCATTTTACCACACTTGCCATATGATGGCTTACCTAATGAACATTGAGCCATACTTTCTTAGGTCTGAGACCCATAGGCTCCAACATTCTAGGACCTCTGATCATTTCGGACTCTAGGTGTAGGTGCACTAGCAGATGATGGTGCTGGAAATCCTATCAGGCCGCTCCTTGTCTCGTAGCAGGTGCTATGACGGCCTGGGATAGAGTTTGGATAGCCTGGCAAAGCTCATCATTAGAGAACTCATCTTGCGGGGGTTGCCCAACAGGGACAACTTGTTTCACGGGCACCTCATGTCCTTGAGGGTCAGGTGGATTGACATTCTGTCTGGTGGGACGTCCTCTACCTATGACAACTCTTCAAGGAGGCATGATCACAATTCTGCTATGCGCAAAGCACAAATTATAATAGAACTTTCATAAAGAATAACTCCATAGCATGATTTAGAGCATGAATGAAGGGAAACAATTCCTAATGTCCTATAGCCTCTTGTTTATAAGGTGTGGTCAAAAACACACCAATAAATAAGACTCTACTAGACATGGCTTCATAGACTCCCTAGGACACCTAAACTCATGCTCTAATACTAAGTTTGTAACACTCTAGAGGGGACCCAAGACATGGTCGGCACCTAGAGACTATTACTAGTCCCCAAGTGAACCACTTGGCCTCATCACATTCATTCATTCATACATTCTACTTCAGCAGAAGACATAAGGAAATAAATGAGCACATCTCATCCCCTAGTCTCAAATAATAATATAATGAAAGGCTAGTAGAAAGAAACTAGCTCACAAGTTCCAATCATCAACATCCGACTTTAGTCTATGAATCCTCTAGCACTATGAGGTGGTACCAATGACAGACCCATGGCTACCTCAATCAAAAATAAAAGCTAAGTGATTCTAACTCTAAAGCATGATGAAAATAGGTAATGAATCCTCCGAAGTAGGGTAAGCTCACCAATTTGCTGAACGTTTAAAGACCCTCAACGATGCGCCTACTGATGACCTCTATCCTTTGTATCTGCATTATGAAACAATGCAGTCCAAAAGGGAATCAGACTCATCTAAGAAGGACTCATCTCAACTAATCTCATCTCATCTCGACTCAGAGTACTCAAGGTAAGAACTTTTGGGGAGTTTTTCTTAGCCGACAACATTCACTTATGAGCCAATGATTATACAACAATCACGCTGATATTCCCATAACCATTCTGTACTTGCCCAGTAGAGAATGAATCGAAACCATAATGATAAGTCCAAATGGAGACAACAGATCTATAAGTCCTTTATTAATTTCAAGAACTTCTAATCAGAGGGGACCTCAACACAATATGATGTGGTTGTCCTAATCCTTACCTACTCTTGGCTACGTATTTTGATGAGTGCAATTTGGTTTAACTCTTACTCTTTTGGTACTCAATACTCCTCCCATGACGCAATGCTCATAAAATAATCCATCCAATCAAACTATCTTAATCCAATCATCTCAATTAGCCTCATGTAGGCACAATAATTCAATTAGTCTCGTAGAGACTCTAACCATATCATCAATCAACATCTCGATCTATAGCTCAAGTCTTAGAATGATCATTAGGGAACAATCGAATATATAAATTGTTAGATTTAATTTATGGAGACTCAAGGGGTTATTAAGTTCTATCAGTCATCATTCTTACATCACATTCACAATAACTATTGACTCTCTCAATCAAGGCTCTAGACTCAATTCCTATCTTTTTTCATGCATATTTTTTAAAAATTAACACATAGGACTTATACTATATCTCATGAAAATATTCAATTTAAGAAAGTAAGGTTATGATGATCATCAACATATAAAAATATATGTAAGAAATATAATTTTTCAAGAAAATAATCAAGATTCATGCATGTAGACTCAAGAACTTTTAACTCTCTGCTAAGACTATATATGGGTCACATGAGAGAACAATCTCATGTTTTTAGTTTAGTCTTACATACTTGGAATGAAGCTCTTCAAATCACCCGTCAAGAACTCTCCTCAAATTCTCCAACTCGAGTCCTAACTTTCAAGTGTTGTGAAGAAGGACTTATAATGGGGTTTTAGGCCCTATTTACTCATCACAACAACCTATATTGATCATGTTTTGAGTTTAGGAGGGGTTGGAAAAAGGTCTGGAATGCCTCTCAAAAGATTTAAAGTTTTGAACTTCGGTGGAACAGGTCAGGGTAAGCGACGCGACCTACTGCACACCTGTGTAATTTTGAAAATTCTATCCTATTGAAAAATTGAAAAAAATATAAGTGTGAGTCTATGACAGGTCTGCATCGCGGCACCAATGCGCACCCTCACTATCTCGATTTTTGGATCAAAAAATTATTTTTCAATCCAGTTGCTCTAAAATTGGGTCGAGACCGCTGTCCCACCCAGGTTTTTGTGCTGATCACAAATTCGGTCTCGTATTTTTCATATAAGCTTGGGAGATGTGTTATGTACATGATTCTATTCTAGGGGCATTTTGGTAATTTCATCGAGCATTACACTTCATTTTGGCTTCCATTCAGGTATGGAATCTATAGCTGAGTAATGATTATTTGAGCTACTAGATTTAAAAGCTTAACTCTATTTGTTTCTAAATTTTTTTTCCTAATTTAAATTATTGTTGATTTTCATTTCTAAAATTCAATGTTTACTGTTTGAGAATTGTTACTCAAGGAGATATTGGCATCATAGATTTACTGTTCGATTACATTATTGTGGTTGACTGGATTCATTATAACATAGTATCAGAGTGATGATTTACACCATATCGTTGGGATAATGATTGGGGTTGAGGTTACATGAGCTAAGTAAGTTGAAGAATACTTGAGTCAGGTAGATGCTCAAGTACAAGTCAATAAAGCCGTGGTAGACTCTAAGCTCAATGCTATAGAGTTTAGGCTAGCAGAAATGAACTCTAACCAAGAAGGCATGAAACATATGATGGAAGACACCCACAAAACATTAATGCAATTGTTAGGGAAAGGAAATGGAAAGTCTCCACTGACTATGAAAAATAGTAGAAGAGGCAATGGGCTACTACCTAGGCCTAACAGACAAGCTGAGGCCATAGGAAGTGGACCCAATCAGGATCACGAGTTTCACCCAGAGCTTCAATTTCTAAATTATGGAGGGGCTGAAACCCGAACTTGGTTAAGAAGATGTAATAAGCACTTCAAAATTTATAGGATTTTAGATCCAGTTAAGAAACTAGAAATGGCTACTCTACACATGGAAGGTGATGTCGAGGCATGATATTTCTCATATACTTTGACCAAGAGGATGGTGAGGTGAGAAGAATTTTGTGATAAGCTTATAATGAAATTTGAAAAGGATCACAATGATAGTGTGGTAACTAAGTTCAAGATGCTTACTTTACAAGGGACAGTAGATGAGTATTTGCAAAAATTTAAAGACCTTAGAGCTCTGACACTGATGAAAAATCTAAGAGTTCCAAAAGATTTAATTTTAGAATGTTATATTGGGGGGTGATGGGTGGTGAATTTACACTTATTTAGGACTTAAAGTGTGTATAAAACGTGTCCTTAATGCCTTGTTTAATGCTATGAATGGATAAAAATTGCTATTTTGCACCCACAGATATGGCATAGAAGCATTTCAGACAAAAACTTGGTAAACGAGGTAAAATTTTAGTAGGAATTGAAGAATTAAACACAGATAATTATAGAAGCGCACTTGCCAACTTGCCAAAGTGCCCCTGACCTCGCCAAATACCTTGCAGTGAACCTAGTCAGCACTAAAAAAAGGGCGAGCTTATGGACAAAAATGTGAGTCACCGAATTTCTTGGTGAACTCATTGTTACTCACTAAAAGAATGAGAAAACAATGCCTTCGGCACTGCTAAAAAGATAAAATGAAGAAACAATTTAGCGATTCGCCAGCCTAGTTGTGGTGATGTTGCAGATGCTCATAGAAAAGATGAGAAAAAGAAGGCCTTGTACACTGTTAAAAGAGCAATACAAAATCCTAATTTGGGGATATGGAAACCATGTTGGCGAGCTTGATAAAGCTCCAATTGAAACCTACCCAATCCAATCAAAGGAGGCTTTTGGCGAGCAAGAGGACATATATGTGACTCGCCAGCATTGTTGGCAAGCTCAACTAATATCGCCGAATACGAAATGGCATAGCATCATGCACACTTTGTAGCAGAGTATAAAAGGGCACTTGGTGGGATTTGTGATCATTATTTTTGTCTGCCTTTTGTAGGGGATTCAATAATCTTTAGATAAAGGTGAGAGAAAAACATTTGAGAGAGACCAAAAAAGCTTTTGATTGTAGAGACGATTTTAGCATTATTTGCTCTGATTTTTTTAACTTAGAAACTTTTTATTTGATATAATGGAAACAAACCTATCTGATAAGTGCCCATTTTATATAATATGATTAGCTAAAACCCCAATGCTTCTAGAGGGATAATGTAGAATATTATGTGTTAATTGGCTGTTCAATTTTACTTAATATATTGTTGATTTCTCCTGGATTTTGATATTTCACCATATTTTCACTTATGAATTAAGGGTGTACACTTGATTCTAGGTTAAGATCTTCTTGTATGCTTGGGAGGGTTGCATGAAATGAGGTGGAATAATGAATATCCATTAATTTATTAAATTAATAAAAATTCCTTAGAGATTTTGGGTTTTGTTTGCTAAGGTTGACGTGTTACTTTATGAATCCATAGCCTAATTTGAGAAAATTGTTGTGGAAAGTTAAGTATGTTTGAGAGAACCCAAATCAAACTTTAGACCCACCTACCCTATCCAAGCAGATTCAATAATTTTTCGGTAATTTCAACAACCATGCTAATTACTGCTAATTTATCTATTTATCTTCCCTAGAAGCTACTGATATTCTCTTGATTGTGATCTCTAAATATTTGTATTAGTGATAGCATTCCTTCAAAATTACCTTTAGAATTGTATTTAGTTATATGCTGTTTTTGAGTAACTACAAAAGAGTAGAGTATCACTATACTTCTTTATTTGACTTCTAACTTTAACATCTCTCTTGGGTTCGACCTCGACTCCAAGGTGGGTAAATACACTTTTGACGAGACTTGAAATTGTGAAATATGTGTTGATGTGTGAGATTAAAACAGTGATGTTGTTAGAGAGATGGCATTGAAATTCTTTAAAGAAGTCTTTTGGTGAACTAATTTTTGGCAGTTAAATACTCTTATTTCTTTCTTTTATTTGTGTTGCCTTTTTTCTTAAGTGACATGATGAGTACTATTATAAAGAAGTTGGCTCTAATGTAGGAAAACAGAATGATATCGTAGATGGTGCTGCTAGTGAGCATGAAGTGAAACTCAACACATTTGGGAGCATGAGCACTATTCAATTACCCTCCCGACTGTTAGCAATGTTGTATGTTTTGTAAAGGGTGCTATGTTTTAGTTATTGCATATCAAATGGTTCTATGGTGCTCATCCGAATGAGGATCCTAAGAATCATATTAGAAACTTCTTAGATGTGTGCAACCCATTCAAATGCAAGGATGTTTCTCAAAACTCAATTCAGCTTCGCTTGTTCCATTTTTCTCTTAGTGGGGATGCTTCTAAATGGCTGAGTGAGTTACTGATGTCACCTAAACTACACCTTTTGTTTGAGGCTAAAGCGGTCGTTATCAAGATATAGAACCTAACAAAAGTTAGGGTCAAACCCAAGTGAATATGGTAGACTTAGAAGAATTAAATGATACAATATGAGTTATTAACTAGCTAATCTCCCTGAAGGGGGAGAAGGGTTGTAATAACAAGTAAAAGGTTGTCCTAACTAAAACAAGAGTTTAACCAATATGGAGAGAAACTAGGGTGTTTTGTTCCCCATGATTTCCTAACTCAGTATCACCAGATAATCTAATTCTTATCTAGTGTGTAGTATGCAGGACGGTAAGTTAAGTTCACAAAACCCTTTGACCTAGGCGAGAGGGGATATCTTCGCAGTGTGACATTACTACCCTTACCTATTGTCCCAGTATAACCTCCCCTTGGCCCAGTTTGGTTGATTAGACGAGAGCACATCAATCGAATCCTATTAATTAATCTCTTTTCCTATTCATTATTACCTTTGTCCAATCAATAAAACTAGGTGGGTTTTAATATTGGCCACTACTAGAAAACATGCAAAATGAAGAGAATCAATTAATACATGCATGCACACTTTTTAAGAATTATGAATTATCCGATTTTACCTTGTTAGTTTTTCATGGTTCCCACAACCCTAGTTGTGGATTTAGCTACTCATGATTTGTGTAGATGTAAGACTTATGAATTTGAATAACATAATATAGCACTTATACAATTGACGAAAATCCAAGCTTCAATGAGAATCACAAGATAGCAATTAGAAGATGAAATCAAAGTGTACAAGTATTTTTCAAAACTCTCCAATGTTTTCCTCTACTCGATCTTATTATTTTTCTGCTAACTCTTCAAACTCTCCTAGAAAAATAACCAAAAAGCTTATTTATGATGTTTAAAATATAAGTCCTAAACAAAATAGGATAACTGGGTTGGTACGCCTCACGAGAGCCATAAAATAATTTACGGCCCGTATTCGGGCTTTTCTTACTTCATTACTATAAATCTGGACTTGACTTCTACGACACCCTTCTATGGCTCATAGGGTGTTTCATCTGATGAAACTCTAGAAAGTCCTCCTCTAATCCTCAGGGTACGAGACTTGATCTACGATTCGTAAAATAATTCACGACCTGACTGCATGTTTGTAGACCAAACTTCATAAATTTACCCCTCATTAGAATTGTAAACGAAACCACCTTCACGGCCCACAGAATACTCTATGGCTCGTAAAAGGTCTCGTATATCCTCAAACTCAACAACTTCTGCATATTGTTTTCCAAAATCAATGTCAACCCTGAAATCCTGCAAAACAAGCATAAAAATACATCAAAACCACTAACATCACATTGAGAACATAAAAAATTCTAAGTTTTAAGTATTGTATTTTGACAGCATATCAACAACCTCAATTTAAAATTGTTGCCTATCCTCAAGCAACAGACTTAATCTATATAAGTAGCACAGTAACACAGACCTCAACCTAATGGCATACATTACATCAAACTTAACCACAGATCTACACAACTACTTTTCAAAATACAATCAGATAGCTATCTAACAAACCAATACAGACTAATGCATGTGATAATGCCACTATGAGAAGTGAAGTACTATCAATAAGCTACAATCATTGAATAAGTCTAGTGTTAACAATGCAATGCAAGTGCAATCACAGAAAGAAGTCCTATATCTCACTCTCAATGATGTTTTCATGTATAATCTTAGGACTATACAAAATCACTCGCTCTCGTAAAAGATATTCATGTATCATGTCCAATACTATAGGCTTGTCCTTATACTCATGACTAGATTCATGTATCATGCCCAATACCATAGACTTTCCCTTATACTCATGATTAAAACCTTTGACTACTTGGATTAGGATCACTTTAGAACTTTATGGGCTTGTGACGTAGCTCAGGGGCTTTGGTATGAGGTTTTGAGACATAGTAACTGAAGGCCCTCCTTGACATTGCGCTTTTCTACACTTTGCCCTACCAACACCATTTCTTTTTACTCCATTCTCCCTGTCTCCTATTTTAAGCTTTTCTAGGTGTTTTGTTTTTTTATTTTTTAAGCTTTTTGCCTTGTTTTTGCACTTCATTTTTCTTTTTAGGTCATAAGTAAGGCATCACTTATTTTTCTTGCACCTAATACATGATTTTTACTCCTTTTCCACGTGTTACTAACTTTCCCCCTCATTTTGTGTTTTACCCTTACAATAGCCACCCTCAACTTAGGCTTTTAGCCTGAGTTGAGGTGCACATTATCAAACCACAATACTTGGCCACTTTTGGTAGCCACCCTCAACTTAGGCTTTTTGCCTGAGGTGAGGGGCACATTATCAAACCACAAAACTTGGCCACTTTTGGTAGCCACCCTCAACTTAGGCTTTTTGCCTCAGTCAAGGTGCACAATGTTCAAGGAAGGACCATGACTAATTTCAGGATCTTACAATTGATAAGGCTAGGTCATTTAGATTTTTACAAAGAATAGGTACATGTCAGGCTTAAACATTAGGATCAAGGGATATTTTGCACATTTGGTTGGTCATTTAGGCTAAGTTGACCTTTATGAATAATGACCTAAGATCCTTTCGTAATCCAATTGACCTACAGTCTAAATCAGAGTAACATGCCAAGTTCTGAATTGAAATACAATACATGAATTAGCAACTTAAGCTCACACTCACATGACACTGATTACATTATCAACATAAACTTCTCAGATTATGCTTTTTATCTCAATTTATCCTTACTTATCAGAACAAGCACTATCCACACACTTAAACATGTATAGTTGCTATCTAAACTAACTAATCAAAATTTTGGTGGGTATTATTTTTCACAAAAAACACAAAATCATACATATGCCACAAATATCAGTACTATATGGTACAAATACTACCTAAATATCCTAAACATGCTGGTTCAACAAAAAATAAATATCCATGGGGAAAAGGAACACAGGCAAGAAAACTCCTAAGATTCAAAAGTTGGGGTAGTTATGGACCCAAGCTACTCACACTTCACTGAGGCCCATAACTACCCACACCTTATCGAAAAAGAGGTGCATTATCCTTAATGTACACAATCAAAATAAAATAAAGTATCGGGGTCAAAAAACATACTTGAGAGCCTAAGCACCAGTTTCCACCTTGGGTTGCATCCCAAACAATGCTTAATTATTTGTCGAGGCACGATATAGACAACTTGAGTACTCAGACTTCCTCAAGCTTTTATGGTTCCCTGTCAACTGTTGTAGAAGGATCAGGGGTGCTCCTCTCCCCACTAATCATATCCACCTTGTATCATTTAGTATTCTTTAGGTCTTACACTATGGTGTTGGTACTATACCCTTCTGAAACTGGCAGAGTTGAGTTGATGCTTGTCCAAACTGAATTGTCATGCCCTGGGAGGGTACTGATGTGCTACCAAATTATAACACTTGTGATGCTTAAAATTTAGAATTTTGTGTGTTCTCAATGTGATGTTAATTAATCTTATGTGTTTTTGTGTTATATTTGCAGGATTATAAGGTTGACCTTGATTTTGGGAAGAAATACAGAAGTTGCTGAATTTGGCTACTATACGAGATTCTTTACCGGTCGTATACCATTCTATGGGCGGTAAAGTGGTTTCATGAACAATTCTAGCGAGGGGATATTTTTTGAAGTTGATTCTACGAATATGCAGACGAGTCATGGAATGTTTTACGAGTCGCAGAAGATGGTTCATGCCCTGAGGATTAGATATTGGGACTTTCTGAAGATTCATTAGACGAAACCCCCTTATGCATCGTAAACTACTTTACAAGTCATAGTGGTGCGTCGTAGACTTGAAATCCAAATTTCCAACAGCTTTGTACCAGACCCCGATTATGCGCCATGGAAAGCAATACGGCCCGTAAACCCCTTTCATATGGTGTGCCAACCAGTTATCCTATTTCAGTTAGAATTTGTATTTTACTTATTATAAATAGCTTTTTTAGGTTATTTTTTTAAATATTTTTCCTAGTACTCAGAGAACTCAATAATTAGAGAGAGAAAATAGTGAGATTACATTGGAGAGTCTTTAAGAACACTTGTGTTTGAATTTCATCTTTAAGCTTGTGATTCTTTGTGAAGTTAGATTTGCTTATTCTTAATTCTATTGTGTAAGAGTTTAATTATGTTTTCTTAATCCATAATTCTTGCATCTACACAAAGAATGAGTAGCTAAATCCACAAGTAGGGTTCTAAAACCATGAAGAACTGACAAAGTATTGATGTGTTCTCGTCTAATCAACCAAATTGGGCCAAGGGAAGGTTGTACTGGGACTAAAAGGAAGGGTTAGTAATGCACACTATGGAAATGGGCCAAGTCACATAGTGAAATTTACCTCTCAGCTTTGACCAAAGGGCCTGGTGAACTTAACTTACCATCATACATGCTACATACGAGAAAAGAATAAGGTTATCCAGTGATACCGAGTTGGGGAATTATGGGGAAAAAAAAGCCTAGTTTCTCTCCATATGGATTTCTCTCTTGTATTAGTTAGTTTAGTTTTATTTTCCATTGATTATTGCAAACCTCCCTCCTTTAGTTAAGTAAGTTGGTTAACTAGAATTCTCTTGAGTCTACGTATTCCTTGTGGGTTCGACCCTAACCTTGGTTAGGTTTTATTTTTTGACAACAACCACTTTATCCTCTAAAAGGAGGTGTAACTTGGGCGGCATCAAAATTTTCGTGCCGTTGCCGAGGAATACGGCTAGAATTAAGTTAATTCATAGTGATTTGAGTGTTAATCCTGATTTCCCTCATATTTTATTTTTTTGTTGTTTTTGTTCTTTTTCAGGGTCTAAGTGTAGTGCATGCCTAATACCCAAATTCAAGGCAATCTTTTAACTCTATTTGACCCAGAGTTCCAGAGAACATTGAGGAGAATGTCCCAAGATAATGCCAACAATGTGACCAATGCTGCTCTGAACAAGAGGCAATCCTTTAACTCCCTTTGACCAAGAGATCCAGAGAACATTGAGGAAAATAGCCTAAGATAATGCCAACAATGCGGCCAATGCTGCTCTGAATAAGAAAAACAATGAGAATGCTGATAATGAGAACCCACCTCCTCTTGAGGATATTGCTCTACAACCTCAAGACGTTAATGCCAATGCTTATCAGTGGACTCAATACCGGCTGAATCCTATGGCTATGGAGCTGACTAGATCTATTGTGTTGCTACCACTACCGGCAGACACAAAGTTCATAGTCTTAAATGAGTTGTTTCTGATGCTGCAGAATTGTAGGTTATTTTGCGGGCTTACCATTGAAGGATCCTCATAGCTATCTACACAATGTCACATTTATTTACAAGAGTGTGATGGGAACGCAGAATCTATCTATAGATGCTATGGGACTTCGTATCCATGATTGAAAATTAATTGATAGTACTATATATCTTTCCATTGTCTCTTATAGGCAATGCAATATTATGACTATCTGAGCTCCCATAGAGTTCGATCACTTGTTGGGCAGACTTGCAGAAGCCTTTTTGGAGAGGTACTTCTCTAGATAGAAAAAGCTTAAGTTGAAGGACCAAATCAACAACTTTGAGCAACTTCTTAGTGATTCAATCAGTACTACTTGGGAGAGGTTTAACAAATGCTTGTGGAGTGTGTCGGGCCATGACATCACGAAGAATACCCTGGTTGAGATATTCTATCGAGCCTTAGATGCAAATAGTCAAGCATCTTCCAGCACTATCTTGGGAAGGCCGTTCCTAGCCACTGGACAAGTACTAGCAGATATAAAAGCTGACCAACTCAAGGTTAGATTGAACAATGAAGAGGTCATCTTCAATATCTATTAGTATATGAAGAGGTCAAAAGTCTGGCCAATTGGTGAAGTCTGAGTAACTAATTTGTCCAAGTCTTGTTGCAACAATAAATCAAGTGCTACTTGGGAGGCAAACCAAGGATTCTTTGATGTAATCATGTAGTTGTAGGTTTATTTTTAGTTTTTGGACTTATAGGTAGTTTATTTTCTTGTATTTTGATTGTAATTTTGGACATTGGGCTGGTTGGATATAGAGTAACAGTGTGTTCAATGAAGAATATACAGGTACAGGGCTAAGTTAACCATTTTTAGCTGAGAAGAGCATGGAAGAGTCTGTACGACTAGTTCTATGAGCCATAAAATACTTTACGACCTATACATCATTGCGTAGAGATTTTTAGTAAGCTAAATGTTATGTACTCCAGCCCATGTGCCAACTTTATGATCCATAGATAAATCTATGGGTCGTGAATAGGGTTCATGGAGCCAGATAAGTTTCCTGAAATTTTCTAACTTTTGAGGGCTTTATGATCATATCTATGTGTTGTAAATCACTTTACGACTCGTAGACTGGTCCATGAAACCTAGTCCTGAAATCTAGGGTTTGGATGTTCTACGAATCTACAATTTACGAGCCATAAAACACTCTACAACCTATAATCGGGGTTTCATAGAGTTTAGGCCCATTATCTTTCAGTTGACCGAGTCAATGTATAAATAATGGGGTCAAATTATTTTGACTCCATTTCTAACCTAAATTACAAATATACTCGGCCATCCCCACCCCCACACAATTTCGACCACTGTCATCGTACCGCACCTTCTAGCGTAAAGTTTTGGCAACCTAGGGTTTAATGCCTCTTTACCTCCTTCATCTTCTACAAGTTAATCACACTACTTGATAAGTTTTCAGTTTATTCAAAACCTTTTGATTTGCCTATGTTTGTATGAATAAGTTGGAAATGATGTTGGGAATGGTGATTTAGACACGAAACCTATGTTTGAATTTAGCATGTGTTAATTGAATTTGGGTTGCCCATGTTTGAATGTTTGTCTAAATTCGAAATTAGGTACCTTTGCCTTGTTTTCATTTTCTGAATACTATTTGATGCCTTTTATATCACCTCCACTTATGGTGAATTGATATCATGTGAATTGGCAGGTGATGACATTGGTGCGTAACCTTGTTGAAATTGATCATATGTGGTCGGAATAGTGAGGAAACATTCTTAATCACTTTGGATGTGGTATATGTGTGTATAACATGTTAGGTTATTGGTTGTGGTATGGGAATCATATGGTCATATGCATTTTTGCTTCGATACTGGTAGATACTTATTGAAAAAAATCATATGGGATCCATTGTGATGGGCTTAGAAACTCAGGTAACTAAGTTTTCTTGTTTATAGATGGCTTTTACCGCCTGTGGTTCATTCCATGAGTCGTAATTTCCACTCATGTAAGATTCCATAAACCTAAAAATTCTGAGTATCCATCAGATGAGATCTTCTATGAGTCATAGATCACTTTACAGCTTATAGATCCTTGCCTGGAATAGATTCACTTACTGGAATTCTCTATGACTCGTAAACCAATTTACGAGTCATACCTGGTCTCGTAGACTTTTCCAGTGACAAAAATTGTTTGAACCACTATTTTACAAAATCTCTTTATGGCTCATAATACCAACTACGACTCGTAAGCATGGCTTCATAGGGCCCTTCTACAACTTGATTTGAATTATTTTTGTATTTTAATTTTTGATTAGTGGGGCTAACCAAGGCACGTATATGTCCATGTTTCAGGTACTATGGCCTCAAAAAGCCAAATATGATGAGATCCTAGCCTTACGGAGGAGGCTCAGAGATGACTCTTCGGATGATGAATAGGTCCCTAGTCCAAGCAGATCAATAGAGGATCTAGGCATATTGGTGATAATAAATTGACATCGAAGCATGCGATATTGGTTGTCAGCATCTTAGCTGGCTATGATGTTAATTGGGCTCGCCTAATAGCCGAGTAGATTCATGAGGCCACCCTGAAGAGGTCTACTTCCATACCATTCCCTTACTTGATATACATGCTCTGTCTAGAGTCGAGGGTGGAGAGTTTACACCAGATGGACCAGTTAATCGAGGCCCATCGTACATTGGATCACAGCCTGATTAAGGCTGAAGAGAACTCGGTGGCACTCCAGCGAGCACAACCTCCTCCTATGCCTAAGATGTTTTCCCCAGTGCCACCACCTAATGGTTCACAAACAACCACCACCACTACTGCTACTAACGATAGGCCCCCGCAGCCAAAGATAGATGAGGAGAGGGGGCCCACTACTTCTATTCCTGCACCATAGACCACATCATCACAGGCTACTCACGGAAGCATAATATACATGTACGCCATATTTATACAAGCCATGACACAAAGGTTATCTCATGCTGAGTCATAGTTAACTCAACTTGTTCAGCAGATTAGGCCATGGGTCCGCCAGATCATTGCAGACTTTGAGGGTCATATGTAGGCATTCACGGTTGCTACTAATCAGGACCATCTCTCCATTGTGGGTGCTCGTATTGACGCCTTCGAGGCAAGGGTACAAGAGAGCTTGGGTAAGGCCCGGCCATTAGAGTTGTTAGCCATTTAGGCAGAGATACAACAACTCCGGGTTGACATGATAGCAACACTCATGACTCTGGTGACACTACTAGAGACCACAACCTTGGTATTGATGGTTGACCTTTTTTCTCCTGATGAGCCTATTTAGTCTTCCTATGGGAAGAGACCCCACATAGAGGATGATGATCCAGATGATATACGTTTATGTTTGGGGGTTACAGAGAAGGATGAGCTCGCACTTGTCTTGAGGAGGTCAATACATGAGGAGGAGGGATGATAGGCTCATGAGCATGAGACCATGAGGGGAGCTGGCCTCTCCGGACAGACTGCTTCTACTGAGGAGACTAACCCACAAGAGAAGGGTGGTCAGACTCAGCCGTACATTGGCCGTTAGGACCTAGGTATAATTTTTGACCCTTTTATGTTTTATTTTGCTTTAATTGTGTGCATTGGGGACAATGCACATTTCGTTTGATGGGATGTAGGTAGTTATGGGCCTTAGTGAAGTCTGAGTAGCTTAGGTCCATAACTATCCTAATTTTTCATCCCAGGGTTTCCTTGCCTGTGTTCTTTTTCCCCGTGGATATTTACTTTCTGTTGAACATGCATGTTTAGGATGTTTAGATAGTATTTATAGCATATAGTACTAATACTTGTGGTGCCATGACCCGAAGCTAGGGCCTAGATGTGACATGGCAAATGGGGAACCCGAAGGGACCCTAAACAAGTCTCTTAGCATATCATACACACATCCTTGGTCGCGGAAGCAATTAAACAACAATCAAGAGAGCATAAAATAGGGAAAAGAGACTAAGGGGAAAGTCTTGCATAGCACAATTATTCAAGAGTCAAGAGAACTCATATCTCAAAGCATAATTACATTATTTGTCCAACAACACCTCTAAGCTTAGAATGGAGTAGGGGCCAAGATACATTCCGAGCTCACCCTTATATTGTCATACACCAACATAAAGAAGTCTTAGAAATAGCAAGAGGAATTAAATAGTGTCTTCGAACTTGAGGACCCACCACGCTCATCTATAAGATGTCAAACTACCCACGTAGAGGAGGATAATCAAATGGAGCTCCAGTCCCTACATGGTAACATAATGTAGGCATAGAGTATGCGTTAGTACATTTGAATGTACTAAGTATGTAGGATGCAATGTAAAAAGAGATAGGCAACTAGAGACCATCATCATAGACCAAGCAAACATAGTTCTTGGAATCCAAGGTAGATCACCCCTTGGAAGTGAATGAGGAATCAACCCCTCAATTGGTTGATGGTTGTCACACCCTATCATCCATGGAGATTGAGGTATCAAACCCTCAATTTGGTTGATAGTTGTCACACCCTACCACCCATGGTTATTGAGGTATCAACCCCTCAATTTGGTTGATGGTTGTCACACCCTACTATCTATAGTGATTGAGGCATAACACCTCCTCAACTAGGCATGGTCAACTTAAAATACTATAGATACTTTTCATGAAAACAACACATATATACCTTCATTTTATCATTATAAAGTCATTCAAATCATTGGTCATACAATGGACCATCAATAGTTCAAGAATCTAAAATCGAACATTTTATCAAACACTTGTCAGGTGTGTAATGCTAGTACAAAGCCATGAAATTCAAGAGTGAAATCATGTGAGAAAAATAAATGTAAAACCACCCATCAACACTAGGTAATACCTCTTGCAAGATACATCAAAATCCCTCATCAAATGACACAATTGGATCCTAGCTTCATGGCTCAAAACATGCTTAGTTGAATAATATTTTATAAAACCCCAATATAGTTTATACTCAAAATTCATAATGAGATATACCCATCCATAAACTAACTTGAAAACATGAAAATTATATAAAATGAAGGTTGGGCACCATGGGTGAAAGGTCCCAATGGTTGAAACCCACATACTTTAGACCTTGAATTTCTTGAAATTGGGTTGAGAAAGGCTTGAAGCTTGGAAGGGGGTCTTGGAATCCAAAACTTGCTCTTGAGTTCCCTTGAATTCTTATTGGGGTTTTGGTGAAGGTTCTCAAGAGAATTTGAGAGTATATTGAAGTTGAGTGGACAGACTTTGATCCTTTTGAATAGAGTTTAGGTCTTTTGGGGAGTTTAAGATAACATTTGAAGTCCAAAAAGGTCATTAGAATGGATTAAATTTATGAAAATGCCATTAGTGAAATAGTGGAAAAATTGATAAAGTGTCACCTCACTGACTGGTTCACGGGCTGTGTGAAGTCACATGATCCATTTTCTGGTCCATCAAACCATACTTAGAAAATTTCGCAAAAGTTATGAGATGATTTACACTGAGAAAATATTTTGCTTCAGAAGCCTCACGGCTCGTGTGGCTTGTTGTGGCACATGCCTTGGCCACGAATTGGCCATTTTAGACCCCAGGTCAGTCACACAGCTTTTGAGATGCCACATGGCCCATGTAGCATCACTGAATAGGAGGGTTCTATGGAAACAAGCATAACTCCTTCATCCGAACTCAAAATGAGGTGAAACCAAGAGTGTTGGAAAAGTAACTCAAAGAGCTTTCATTTGGTATTATGGCTCATCTCGTTCCTTATGTGCTAAAAGTTATGCTCTTTTAAAGTAGACCCTTGCATAAACGAACACCCAAAACTCAATTCATAGGGAAACTTTGAACTCATCGAAGTACTAGAAGTCTCCCACGACCCTAATACACTCCCCACCCACTCAAATGAGGCTTGAAACATGGATACATAAGAACATGGAGTTACAGGGTGTCACAATATCTCTCCCTTGGGAATATTCATCCCCGAATATCAAAGAAACATACACAAGAAATAGCATGGATATATGGGGTGTAACAATATCTCCCTCTTGGGAACATTCGTACTCGAATGTCAAAGAAACATGCATAAGAGAAGTAATCATGAAGATTTTGGCCCAACATGGATGCAACAAATGCACTTAAATATTATTTTCAAAAAGTTTCAACATGAACATCAAAAATCACCATAACCTTGTCAACGTAAACATCAATGCATGCAAATGACATAAGGGATGAAACTTAAGACTTGAAATCGTATAGGGGGACTTAGATTAGTATCATAGGCTTGAGTAGAATGGAAGAGATAAGGATGTCATTTTTGGAACTTCGCCTCGGCTTTCCATGTAGCACTTTCAACTTGTTGATTTCCTCCAAAGGACCTTAATGGAGGCTACATCCTTGTTCCTCAACTTCCTCAGTTATCTATCCAAAATTCCTACCGGAACTTCTTCATAAGTCAAATTGTCTTCAACAACACCCACAACATCCAATTGTACAATAGTATTTGGGTTACCCACACACTCCCTCAACATAGATACATGGAAGATCGGATGAACCTTATCCATTCCAGTAGGCAACTCCAACTCATAGGGTACCTTACCAATCCTCCTCAAGTCATCAATGTTAAGTACATACAACTTACCTTGGTACCTAAGGGAACTATCTCTCCCTTGGGAGAAAACCTCCACCATACCACCTCTTACCAAGGCCATCAATTCCAATAAGGTGGGGTATAGATCTTGTTTGGCCTTTTCCTCCCCAACCAATGAAGCTTTACAACCATCAACCACTACTACACCAACATTGTCAACCTCTCCCAAACTAACCCCCAATCTAGCCAACCGATGAACCTATTTAGCCACCTCTTCAACCAAAGAAGATTCGAAACTATCAAACTAATACACTATCATTCTCAACTTCTCCCAACCTAACCCCTAATCTAGCAAACCGATAAACCTCTCTAGCCACCCTTTTGTTACCCAAAGATTCCCACTTTCCATAATTAGCAAGCAACTTCCCATTCCTGAAGATTCATAACTTCAGCCCCAAATGATTCACAAGCTCTCCTTTACTCCCAAAATAAACCAACATATCATCATCAAAGACTACCACCTACATAACAAGGTAGAGATTAAATATCCTATTCAAGAGACTTATAAACATAGTCAGTGAACTAGTCAAACCCAAAGACACTACTCGAAATCAAAAATATCGGAAAGGACATCAAGAACTCATTGATCACTGGTCACAACTCACTAGAAATGACTTAGGTTCAACACCCCTAACTCTTACAAGATGATAAATGCAACCCTTAGGGGTTAATTGGACCTTAAGTCAATATATGGACCTACCTCCTCATTACCACTCAAGGATGAGTTTATTAGGGAATTGGAATCTAACTCTAAGGGTTATACAATCTATGGAGGCACAATATGCATGAAACTAATCCACCCAAGTATGACATCAAATCCACCATATCCAATTCAACAAAGTTACAAGACATGACCTATGTAATATGACCACGAAAGAATTTATATGGACCTTCCTAGCAACAATAGACTCACCAATGGGCAGACACTAAAAGTTCACATAACAACTGAGGACACATATGAAGCCTACTAATAACAAAAAGGAATAATTAAAGAGGTAGTGGCACCCAAACCCATCAATGCATATATATCAAAATCAAAGGAAACTTCAGCATACTAGTTACTACATCGGGCACTTCATCCCTTCCTTGCCTCCCTTGATCAACATGACCACCTTGACGTTGAGGACGACCCTCATTGCCCTTTCTTTGAATATAAAGTCAATCAACAAGCTTATGACCAACTCTTTCACACTAGTAGTCTTCAATAGATATCGGCTAGCCACGTAGAGGAAGAGGATGAATAAGAGCTCCGATCCCTATATGGTTAGATCATGTAGGCAAAAATTATGCGTTAGTACTTAGAATGTACTAAGTATGTGGGGTGCGATACAACAAGGGACATAAGCCATAATAACCAAGATGCTTAATCATAATCAATAGATATAAGCTCAATATGACATGTATAATGAATACTTAAGTTAAAACATATATAAAGATAGTCAAACTTGTATAATATATCATACATATATGGGATGAAACCCTAACCGACATATAAGACCAAGCAAGCTACTACTGGGAATCCTGATGTTCACTCAACACCGAATGAAAGAGTGGTCTACTTGCCAAGGTAAACCAAACATAAACCCACATAGTGGGTAACATGACCTAGTTGGATCTACTAGTAAAATCCTATTTAGGAAAATAATATAAACCTATGGTGGCACATAGTTAAGAGGCCAAGACTTTATATAAGGACCCCTTGGGTCGAACCCCCACCTTAAGCCTCTTTGCGGTGTTAAGTCTAGTCCCATAGAACACTTGAAGTAATCATAAATTGCATAACTTATAGAATATGATAACATGACATGAGTAGCTCTTTCAAATACATGACCCCTACACGTTGTATATACCTTGTACTAGAGGGTAAAAACATAGCATAGATATGACCCCTTCTAGTAGGCATTGCATTACACATGAGGGTTGAGATTTTAACAAACATGATCCCTTCTAGTGACCATTAGATAGTATAGTAGATGAGGGAAAATAGTTATTCATGCATGACCCCTTCATGAAGAGATGATTTACTCACAAGAGGGTAGAATATATTACGTAAGGGCTCATCATTTTACTTGTAAATCATAGAAACTTTCATGAGTTTAATACATACTTGCGAGCCCATCATTTGTCTAGCATGCTTGTTTTGAAATTCATGCAATAATCTTTCATCAACATAAGAATCTTTGTCAATTAAATATAATCAAACATAGTGGGTATATGCATATGTACTTAAAATCATGCAATTCAAGAGAATGAAACAAGAAAGAAGGAAATTAATTCATTTAAAGTTATTCAAATCAACCCACCATTATTATAGTAAAACCCTTATTTTGGGTATCATAGAACCAACTAAAACCCATAAGTTCTTCCATAGGTTTTCATAGCATCATAGAGTACATGACTTTAATATCATAAAATCCATCAAAATATCAAATCCCAATAATATTTTTAGCATAATAAAATCATTACTTGAAGAACTCCAATAGAAACCATATGTATGATGCATAATGATATCGCCTTAAGCAAGAGTTCATAAATGCCAATAAAGTACTCCATAAATCTATGTAGTTTGAGAAGAAAATTGGTGGACTTGTGGGATGGAAGGTTTCCACAATCAAACCCACATACCTTAGTGATTATGATGGAGGAAATTTGATTTGGAGAAGGAAGATTTGAAACCCTAGCTTGCACCTTTACTTGAAAGCCTTGAAGAGCTTGAGAGAGTTCTGAGACTTAGAGTATCTTGGAATGAGGAGGAATAAGATGAATTAGGGTTGTATAAGCTGACAAAAAGCATAGATAAGGTCAAAATGACGTAGCTTAGACTTAGAAAAAGAAAAAAGGTCAAATTTACCCTAATCAATATCCTTGTCGAATAGGTCTACGAGACCCCATATACGAGCCGTAAATGGGTTTCATCTGATGGCCTTTTTCCAAACTTTAGATACTCTATTTTCACTGATTCCCATTCTAAAAGACCATCTATAACTAGTAGAGGGCTTTATGAGTTGTCAGATAAGTCATAGATTAAACTTCAGAAAGATCTCAAATATCATCAAGTCTGCCAGGTTCTACAAACCCATGTTATGGGTCATATTTCGTCTTATGAGTTGTAAACCCCTTTGTAAATATCAACAGTTGTAAATTTCCAAGCTTATTTCTTGTGTCTCTCCTATCCCCGTAAGTGGGGTCTTATATTACCTCCCTCTTGGGAATATTCATCCTTGAATGTACTAAGGCAAACTCTAGGAAATGAATTCATGCACTGTATGCCAATGCACCATGTACAAAATGCAATATATGCGCCATTTAAAATATTAAAACCATGTTTCAAATACCATTTATAATGCAACCATCAAATTCACATAAACATACCTGAATGTTATTAAAATGGCATGCAAGAAGAGGTGATTCTAAGATGGAAAAATCATATCACCTGAAGCTTGATTAGAATGGAAAAGATAGGGATATTGCTTCAGCTTTCCAGGTGGCACTTTCAACTTGTTGGATCCACCAAAACACTTTGACAGATGCCTGATGTGCTGCCTAAATACAATACTTTTGATACTTAAAACTTAGAAATTTTTGTGTTCTCAATGCGATGTTAGTTGGTTTTATATGTTTTTTTGTTTATGTTTGAAGGAATATAGGTCGGCCTTGATTATGGGAAAAATTGCAGAAGTTGCTGAGTTTTTACCGTTATACGAGACCCTTTATGGGTCATAAGGTGGTTTCATAGACAATTCTAGTGAGTGGTTATTTTCTAAAGGTTACTCTAAGAACATGTAGACGAGCCATAGAGAGGTTTACGAATCATAAAAGATGGTTCGTACCCTGAGGATCAGAGACTTAGACTTTCAAGAATTTCATCAGATGAAATCCTTTTTACAAATTGTAAACCACTTTACCAATCATAGAGTTGAAGTCCAAATTTTCAGCAGTTGAGTACATGACCCCGATTACAGGTCGTAGACTACAATATGGCCTATGAACCCCTTTCATATGGCATGTCAACTAGTTTTCTTATTTTGTTTAGGATTTGAATTTTAATTATTATAAATAGGTTTTTTAGGTTATTTTTCAGAAGTTTTTGCCTAGTACTTAGAGAACTCAATATTTTGAGAGAGAAAATTCTAAGATCGTATTGGAGAGTCTTTGAGAACACTTGTCATTTAATTTTATATTGAAGCTTGTGATTCTTGTTGAAGTTGAATTTCTTATTCTTAATTCTATTGTGTAAGTGGTCAATTATGTCTTCTATATTCATAATTCTTGCATCTACACATAGCATGAGTAGCTAAATCCACAATTAAGGTTGTGGGAACCATGAAAAACCAATAAAGTAGAACCGGATAATTCATGATTCTTGGAATGTGTATATGCATGTATTAATTAACTCTCTTTGTTTTGCATGTTTTCTGATAGTGGCTAACATTAGAACCCACCTAGTGTTATTAACTAGACCAAAGTAGTAATGAACAGGAAAAAAGATTAATTAACTAGATTTGATTGATATGTTCTCATTTAATCAACCAAACTAGGCCAAGGGGAGGTTTTACTGGGACTAATAGGTAAGGGTTAGTAATGCACACTATGGAGATGGGCCAAGTCACGTAATAAAATTCACCTCTCACCATTGATCATAGGGCTTGGTGAACATAACTTACCATCCTGTATGCTATACACTAGAAAGAATTAGGTTATCTGATGATACTGAGTTGGGAATCATGAGGAACACAATACCCTAGTTTCTCTCCATGTTGTCTTCTCTCTTGTGACAGTTAGTTTAGTTATATTTTTCATTAATTATAGCAAACCTCCCCCCTCTTGGGGAAGTAAGTTGGCTAATCATTTGGATTGCTAATTGGTGAATTCTCTTAAGTCTATGTATTCCCTATGGGTTCGACCCTAACTTTTTTTAGGTTTTATTTTTTGATAGCGACTGCTTTATCCTCTAAAAAAGAGGTGTCACTTGGGCAACATCAAGATTTTGGCACCGTTGCTGGGTAATATAGCTAGACTTCATGAATTCATTAGTAATTCAAGTGTTAATCCTTAGTTCCATTATTTTACTTTTGTTTGTTGTTTTTGTTCTTTTTCAGGGTGTAGGTGTAGTTTATTCCCAACACTCGGAATCAAGGCAATCCCTTAACTTCGTTTGATCTAGAGATCCATAGAACATTTAGAAGAATGGCCTGAGACAATGCCAATAATGCGGCCAATGTAGCTCTGAACAGGAATAACAATGAGGATGCTGAGAATGAGAACCTATCTCCTCTTGAGGATATTACTCCACAACCTCAGGATTTCCATGCCAATACTTACCAGTGGAATCAGTACAGCCTGAATCCTATGGCTATGGAGGTGACTGGAGCTATAGAGTTGCCACTACTACCTGCAGACATAAAGTTCACAGTCTCTAGTGGGTCATTTCAGATGTTGCAGAACTGTGGGGCTATTTGTGGGCTTACCATTAGAGCATCCTTATAGCCACCTACACAATGTGGAATTCATCTGTAAGAGTGTGATGGGAACACAAAATTTGTCTATGGATGCTGTAAGACTTTGTGTCTTACAAGCAATGCAACATTATGGCTATTTGAGCTCCCACAGAGTTCCATCACCACTTGGGCAGACTTGCAGAAGGCCTTTTTGGAGAGGTTCTTTGCTAGATCGAACAAGCTCAAGTTGAAGGACTAGATCACCAACTTCGAGCAACTTCTTGGTGATTTAATAAGTACTACTTGGGAGCGGTTAACCAAATGTTTGAGGAGTATCCCAGACCACAAAATAGTTGATGATGCTTTGGTGGAGATCTTCCACCATGCCCTTGATGAGAATAGTCCGGCCTGTGCTGGCACTATCATGGCGGGCATGTTTTTGGATAAACCATTTACAAGGATCGTAGAGCGAATGGAAAGTGTCAAGACCCAAGCCTAGTGCCTAGACATGACCAGCGAATGGGGAACCTGAAGGGACCCCAAACAAGCCTTAGAGAATATCATTACACATCCTTGGTCGAGGAAGCAATTAGAATAACAATAAGAGATAAAGATGAATAAAGGGAATTGGGACTAAGGATAAATGTCCATATCATAAACATCAATAAACAAGAGAATCAATACTTATAGCACAAATACAACACATGTCCAACAACACTTCTACTATATAGATAAGAGTGGAGGCCAAGATAAGCAATCGGGCTCACCCTCATAGTAATGAAAATAAGTATTCCAAAATATACAAGATGTAGTCTAAACATAAGCATGATAGAAGATAGATATTGTCTTCAGACATGAGGACTCACCAAAGGGTAACTTAAACAACCCGCCTAGCCACATGGGGGAGGAAGATGATCAAATGGAGCTTTAGTTCCTACATGATAACATCATATAGGGATAGAGTATGCATTAGTACATTTGAATGTACTAAGTATGTGGGATGCAATGCAACAAGAGGTAGACATTATAATCAAAATGCATAATTATAAGCAATAGATATCATAATAACAATATGGCATATAAGAAAAGTGTTTGAGTAAATCATGTTTTACAAATCATTAGTCTTACATAGAATATAATATATAAGCATGGGAAGAAACCTCAACCGACATAACATAAGACCAAGTGAGCTACAACTTGGAATCTCGATGATTACCCCTCACCGGTAAAGAGGTGTTCTACTTGCCAAGTAAACCATACTTCAAACTTATGGGAACATAACCCATTTCATATGAAATAACCTTCCTTATGGAGACCCGACCCAATTTTGGAAAGGATTTAAGACCGTACTTCAACTTATAGGAACACGACCCAATTTTATGTGAAGTGACCCTCCTTATGGGAACATATCCCAATTTTGGAAAGGATTTTAAGAGATAGTTCACTAGAGGGATCCACTAGTATAGCAAGGGCATAACATCATCTTTTGGTGGCACATAGTTTTGGGAAAGAGAGCAAACCCTTCATCCATAGATGCTAATCTAATCCCACGAAATACTTATAATAATCATACTTTAGTAACTTATGAGAAACATAGAATCATGACACAAATAGCCATAAAATATCCTTGACCTCTAATGGTGAGCCCAACTTCAAACATAAGAATAGTTTATCATCGAACATTACCCTTGCATCAACATCAATATTAAAGGGCTCACAAGAGGTAAAATCTTTAAGAAAAGGCTTAAACCAGGCTTTACAACATCATTAATATTTCCATTAGTTAAACATATCTTCAGAAAGCTCATAATCATCTTTGAGTCACTTGGATAATAAATCAACCAATTGATCTTCAAAACCTAAAGAATCCTTAAAAAGGCATTTTACAAACACTTGGCGAGTGTGTAATGCTAGTGTAAAATCATGCAATTCAAGAGTGAAATCATGCTAGAAAATTCATTGTAAAACCATCAATACATACTTGGTAACACCCTCAAGCAATATACATCAAAACCTTTCATCAAATCTCACAATTGATCTTAGATTCATAGCTCAAAACATGCTTAAACAATCACACTTTCATGAAACCCTAACATAGTGTGCGGTGAAATTCATAATAAGTAAGACCCATGAGTAAATCAACTTTAAATCATATAATTTTAGGTAAAAGAAAGTTGGGTATCATGGGTGAAAGGAACCTATGAAAGAAACTCACATACCTTGACATTGGATAGTTTCTTGAAGAAGATTTCAAATGGAGGCTTGAAGCTTGAATGAAATCCTTAGATCCGGATGAGTTTTGGGACACTTGAATCTTGTGGAGGACTTGGAGCTTGACTTGGTTCCCTTGAATTCCAACAAAACTTTTTGAGAACCTTGAGAATGGATGGATAATTTGATGAAGATTAGAGAGGAAGTGAGAGGTTTTTGGTTGGTTTGTAGGGCTCAAAACGGCTTGACAATGAGGGATTTTCGTGTATATAGGTATAGGGTTATTACTCAATTGCCCTGGAGTAAAAAGAAAACTTTTCAAAAAATTTTGAACTAGTTCGCGTCAGGTTCGCGAGTACTATTTTTGCGAAATTTCATCAAAAAATATTTTTCTTGGCACGAACAAAGTATACCTTGTAGGTACTCGTTTTCCCGCATAATTTTTGTACTCTAAACAAGAATATTGAAGTTGGATTTGTGAAATTCTGTACGTGTTTTGAGATAATGAAAAAAAATACATCATAGGGTCTTTTTGAGCTACGTGAAAGGGTGTTTAAATGTCCTCGATTTGAGATATAAGAGAATTACGATTATGGGGGAATTCTTAGGCAAGTGTGGGGTGTTTCAATATCTCCCCCTTGGGAACATTCATCCTCAAATGTCAAAGAAACGTACAAGAAAAGAGTAATCATAAAGAGACCAGGCCCAACAAGAATGCAACAACACATTTAAAACACCATTTTAAAATTCAACATAAGTGTAAAATCACCATGAACATTTTTACTGAAACATGAATGCATGCAAATGACTTAGGGGTTGGAACATAAGACATGAAATCACAAAAAAGGTTTGACATGATACCATATGCTTGAATAGAATGGAAGAGGTACAAATATCGCTTTTCTATGCCCGCTCTCGCTCCCCGAGAGGCACTATCGACTTGGCAATTTTTACAATGGACCTTGACGAACACTACATCCTCATCAATCAAATTTTTCATCCCTTCCATCCATTACCTCCACTAGGACCTTCTCCTAAGCTAACTTATCCCCCATAACACCCACAACCTCAAAGAGTTCCATGATACTAGAATCACCAATACATCCCCTCAGCCTAAAAGCATGTAAACCAAACAAACTATAACCATATCCCTAGGTAGTTCCAATTCTTAAGCAACCTTACCAACCCTACTCTACGTCTTACAAGGGCTCACAATCCTAAACTCAATTGTCAACCTTAATCACACATAGTCCACTTGGTTCCATAAACCACCTTCTCTCCCTTGGGAGACAACCTCTACTTTATCATCTTCTCACCCAAAACTCTCAACCCTAGTAAGGCGGAAATAAGGCCTTGCTTAAACTAGATCTCTTCAACTAAAGAAGATTTGGAACCATCAAGAATACTACACCACCATGCTCAACTTCGTCTAACCTAACCCCCAATTTAGCCAACCGATGGATCTCTCTAGTCACCCCCTACCACCATCATCAACACATGCCAGACTACTTAGAGCACCGACCACAACATTAGCCTTACCGAGGAAAAATAACGCACACTCATATCATAATCCTTAAAGAGTTCTAACCACCTTCTTGTTATCTTCCATTCACACCTATCATATTTAGCAAAAAATCCCCTCATCATCCAAGACTTGCAAGACTACCCCCAAATGATTCACAAGCTCTAAATAAATCAATGCTTCACCATTAGAGGCCACCTGCAACACATCAAGGTAGGGTTTTAAGATCCTATTCATGAAACCCACAAACATAGTCGGTGCATAAATCAACCAAACAAATCTAACAATACTCAAATGCTTACCCCTAATCCGGAACAACAATTAGGAATTCACCTACCCCTCATCCTCACTTGGGGACAAAATGCAATCCAATGATCAATCTTAGAGAAGTGACTAACCCGTCATAGTTAACCAAATAGATCGACCATCTTTAACCATCATATTACAACCTTACGGGTTCTACACTTATTGAAAGCATAATATGCAAGTAACCAATCCACCCCAAGACCTCCAAACCCACCATACCAAGCTCAACAAGACCACAAAACAACACATCAAGCAAATGGGCAACCCCTATAGACCCCTCCTAGCCACAATAGACTTATGTTACCCTCCGAGACACACACATGGGTCCAATTAGCACCAAGGAAAAACACAAGAAATAGCAACTCCCATACTTATCAAATCACCGTACTCAAAACTTCGGTCACAACATGGCCTTACTTAGGGTCAACTAAGTCATAGGAAAAGTAATAGAAGGGAACCTATTCACAAACTCCGGTAATAGCCCACTAAGTCCAAGAAGCTCCTAACATCTGATGAAGTCAAGGTCTAGGCTAATCTCTAATCACCTTCATCTTACTAGGGTCCACCTTAATACCATCAACCGACACCACACGACCTAGGAACACAATCTTTTACAACCCAAACTCCCATTTCTCCTATTTAGTATCCATCTTTCTTCCTTAAACTTTGTAGTACTATCCTCAAATGACTCACATGCACTTCCTCACTTAGGGAAACAAACTATCATACCAAAACTACCATAAAACTAATAGAACAGGGACTAAAGATCTTATTCATAAGACTTATAGGCATAGCCGGTACACTAGTCAAACCAAAAGACACTACCCCAAATTCAAGATATCGAAAAGGACTCTAAAAAACTCATTGATTATCGAAAACATCTCAATAGAAGATACCTTAGGTTCAACACCCCTATCTCTCTCAACATGATGAATGCAACCCTTAGGGATCAATTGTACCTTAAGACAAGAAATGGACCTAGCTGCTTTGCTACCACTTAACAACCTCCCTCTCAAAGACAGGCTCATTAGGGAATCGAGATCTAACTCTATGGGTCCTACCATCCATGAAGACACAGCACGCATGCAATCATTCCATCCCAAGTATGACATCAAATCCACCACATCTAATCCAATAAGCTACAAGGCAAGAATTAATGCTATACGAACCCAGATCAATACCTATGAACCTTCTAGCAACAATACACTCAACAAAAAAGATAGACCCCAAAAGTTCATATAATAACTCGGGATACACAAAAAGTCCACTAGCAACCAAAAGTAATAATGAAAAGAATAGTAAAACTCGAATCCATCAAAAATCAAAACCTTCAACTTACCTTCCTTCCTTCCTGTTTGATGCGACATGATCAACTAAAAGAATAAAGAACAATCATTAGGGGGGAAAACTTAATCCAACTCTATAGCACGACTTAGAACATGAAGAAAAAAAACATTTTCTAAAATATCTCATAGCCTCCTACTCATAGTTGTGGTGCATAACACATCATGAATAGGACTTTAATCAACACGGTGTGTTAGAATCCGAGGATCTAACAACCTAAAATTCTGATACCATCTTTTTCATGATCCAAGCCTAGGGCCTAGATGTGATCAGCGAATGAGAAACCCGAAGGAACCCCAAACAAGCCTCGTAGCATATCATTACACATCCTCAGTTGCGAAAGCAATTCGAATGACAATAAGAGATAAATATGAATAAGGGGAATTGGAACTAAGGGTAAACTTCCATATCATAAACATCAAGAAATAAGAGCGTCAAGACTTATAACATAGATCCAACATTTGTCCAACAACACCTCTACTGCATAGATAAGAGCGTAGGCTAAGACAAGTAATCGGGCTCACCCTCATAGTAATAAAAATAAGTATTCCAAAATATACAAGATGTAGTCTAAACATAAGCATGATAGAAGATAGATATTGTCCTCGGACATAAGGACTCATAATAAGCTAACTTGAATAACCCATCTAGCCATATGGGGGAGGAAGATTATCAAATGGAGCTTTAGTTCCTACATGATAACATCATGTAGGCATAGAGTATGCATTAGTACATTTGAATTTACTAAGAATGTGGGATGCAATGCAACAAGAGGTAGACATCATAATCAAAATCCATAATTATAAGCAATAGATAGCATAATAACAAGATGGCATGTATGAACAATGTTTAAGTAAATCATGTTTTAAAAATTATTAATCTTACATAGAACATAATATATAAGTGTGGGAAGAAACCTCAACCGATATAACATAAAACCAAGCGAGCTACAACTTAGAATCCCGATGATTACCCCTCACCGGTAAAGAGGTGGTCTACTTGCCAAGGTAAACCATACTTCAAACTTATGGGAATATGACCTATTTCGTATGAAGTTACCTTCCTTATAGAAACCCAACCGAATTTCAGAAAGGATTTAAGACCCCACTTTAACTTACAGGAACACGACCCAATTTCGTGTGAAGTGACCATCCTTACGGGAACATGACCCAATTTCAGAAAGGATTTTAAGAGATAGTTCACTACAGGACACCAAAGGCTAACTTGAACAATTTCCTTACTGGAACCCGACACAATTTTGGAAAGGATTTTAAGAGATAGTTCACTAGAGGGATCCACTAGTATAGCAAGGGCATAACATCATCCTATGGTGGCACATAGTTTTGGGAAAGAGAGCAAACCCTTCATCAATCGATGCTAATCTAATCTCACGGAATACTTATAGTAATCATACTTTAGTAACTTATGAGAAATATAGAATAATGACACAAGTAGCTCTAGAACATCCTTAACCTCTAATAGTGAGCCCAACATCAAACATAAGAATAGTTCATCATCAAACATTACCCTTGCTTCAACATCAACATTAAAGGGCTCACAAGAGTTAAATTCTTTAAGAAAGGCTTAAACTCGACATCATCAAAATTTCCATGAGTTAAACATATATTTAGAAAGCTCATAATCATCACAGAGTCACATGGATCATAAATCAACCAATAGATCTTCAAAACCTAAAGAATCCTTAAAAAGGAATTTTATCAAACACTTGGCGGGTGTGTAATGCTAGTGTAAAACCATGCAATTGAAGAGTGAAATCATGGTAGAAAATTCATTGTAAAACCATCAATAGGAATTTGGTAACACCCTCAAGTAATATACACCAAAACCCTCCATCAAATGTCACAATTGATCTTAGATTCATAGCTTTAAACATGCTAAAACAATCAGACTTTCATGAAACCCAACATAGTGTGCAGTGAAATTCATAATAAGTAAGACCCATATGTAAATCAACTTTAAATCATATAATTTTAGGTTAAAGAAAGCTAAGGTATCATGGGTGAAAGGAACCCATGAAAGAAACTCACATACCTTGACTTTGGATAGTTTCTTGAAGAAGATTTCAAATGGAGGCTTGAAGCTCGAATGAAATCCTTAGATCCGGATGAGTTTTGGGACACTTAAATCTTTAGAAGGACTGGGGATTGACTTGGTTTCCATGAATTCCAACAAGACTTCTTGAGAACCTTGAGAATGGATGGAGAATTTGATGAAGATTAGAGAGGAATTGAAATGTTTTTGGTTAGTTTTGAGGGCTCAAAATGGCTTGACAAAGAGAGATTTTTGTGTATATAGGTATAGGGTTATTAGCCAATTGCCCTGGAGTAAAAAGAACAATTTTCAAAAAAATTTTAACTAGTCCGCATCACGATACGTCGCGAACAACTACTATTTTAGCGAAGTTTCACCAAAAATTATTTTTCTTCTCAAGGACAAAATATACCTTGTAGGTACTTATTTTTCCCACTCAGTTTTACCCTCTGCACAAGAATATGAAGACGAATTTGCGAAATTCTGTATGATTTTTATGATATTGAAAAAGAATACATCATAAGTTCTTTCAAAGCTACGTGAGAGGTATTTAAATATCTCCGATTTGAGATATAAGGGAATTACGATTATGGGGGCATTCCTAGGCAAGAGTGGGATGTTTCGAAAAGAATGGTCAAGACTAATCGCGCATGGGGGCAGCAAGATAGAGCATCCATTAAGAGTTCATGTGCTATTAGTGTTGATTCAGAGCAAGCTAGAATTAATGAAGAAATCATGCAGCAACTTGCTCAGATTCGCATAGGTATGGAGGTGATGATGAAGCAGAGCCAAGAGAAAGTGAATGTAGTAGGTCATCAACCTCTATGTGCACCCATGTATTAGGAGCCATACTATGATGAGGATGCATACTTTGTTGCTGATTAGATGAGGAGTTTTTGGACTAACGCCTAAGGGTTTAATTTGGACTATTAGCGCTAAAGCAAGGAAACCAAGGTCGGAACTTTAATAGAGATGGAGCTTACAGGGACAACCAAAGAGGTTACTATGATAGGAATAGGGGTCCAAAGAGAGACGCAAAATGGCTTCATAAAGAAGGCTTCAAAAATTATCCTTATGTGCCACTACACAACCGCAACACAGGTGCAAGCAATTCCAAAATTGAGGAGATGTTTGATTACCTGTTGAAGAAAGCTGAGACATTAGATGAGATTCTAGGGGGCATGACATCAGAGGTTTCAAGTATAAATTAGAAAATAGAAACTCACTCTGTGGCTATCAAATAGTTGGAACAATAGTTCGGTCAAGTGTTGACTTAACTTAATCAGCGTCAGAGGGGTACATTGCCTAGCAATATAGTTCAAAATCCTAAAAATGATGAGCAGTATATGGTAGTTACTACTTGTCACGACCCAAGCCTATGGTCTAGATATGAGACGGCGAATGGGGAACCTAAAGAAACCCCAAACAAGGCTCTTAACTTGTCATTACACATCATCGATCGCGGAAGCATATAAAAGACATAAGGAGTAAGAATATGTCAAAGAGGATAAGGATAAAGCTTGCTTTATATCATAATCAAGAGACAAAGAGTCAAAGCTCATATCATAGATACATAAAATGTCCAACAAACACCTCTAATACATAGATAAGAGCGAGGGCCAAGACAAAGCAACTGAGCTCACCCACATAGTCAAAATAGAAAATAAAGAAGAATGTCTCAATACATAAAAAGAGAAATATAGACTAAGGTCACTGAAGTAGAGGACTCACCAGCTAGCTTGAGTAGTACTGAACTAGCCATATCGAGGAGAAGGATGATCAACTTGGGCATCGGTTCCTACATGGTGATATCATATAGGCAAGAGTATGCGGTAGTACGTTTGAATGTACTAAGTATGTAGGATGCAATGCAACAAGGGATAGGCATCAGAATCAAAATGCATAACAATAGGCAATAGGCATAATATAAGAATATGGCATGTATGATCAATACATAAGTAAAATATGCTTAGGTAACTCATGCTCATATACGATATCATGTTTGTACAACAGACCAAGCTAGATTTCCAAAGTACAAACCCCTTGGTAGATTAGTGATGATATCACCCTCTCCAACCTCAAACCAACAAACCATGTTTGTACAACAGACCAAGCTAGATTTCCAAAGTACAAACCCCTTGGTAGATTAGTGATGATATCACCCATCACCCTGGTATGTAAGGTATAAAGCCCTCATCTAGGTTAGTGATAATTACACCTATCACCTTGGTGTGTGAGATATAAACCCCTCATCTAGGTTAGTGGCAATCTCACCTACCACCCTGGTGCTTGAGATACTAACCCCTCAACTAGGTTATCCGGGCTCTTAGTTCCCCTCCCCCCCGACCGAGCATAGTCTAATGCAACACTTTATATAGATTATATCATATGCATAAGCTAATTTCCTAATTATAAAATCATTCATATCATATCTCATGATTTGGACCTTCAATTCCTCAAGATACCACATTCGGACATTCTAACAAACACTTAGAGGGTGTGTAATGCTAGTATAAAACCATGGAATATAGA
>DF359870.1:70570-94691 GCA_000787875.1 Solanum virginianum
TGGACTCAACTTCCCCTTTTACCAAAATAGACCACTCTTTCATTGGAGAGACTTCCAAATAAACCCAATTATCCACTATGAATTCAAGGTCTCTTCTTCTCATATCGGTATAGGATTTTTGACAACTTTGGGATGTTTTCAACCTTTACCTAATCATTCTAACCTTCTCAAGAGCCTCCATAACCAGATATGGTCCCAATAAAACCACCTCTCCAACCTCAAACCAACAAACCAGGGATCTACAACGTCTCTATAAAGAGCCTCAAAAGGAGCCATACCAATGCTAGAGTGATAGCTATTATTGTATGCAAACTCAATCAAAGGAAGATGGTTATCCCAACTACCCTTAAGCTCTAAGACACAAGCCCTAAGTATATCCTCAAGTATTTTGATGTCTCTTTCATCTTGGTCATCCGTTTGAGGGTGAAAGGTCATACTAAGGTGAACCTTTGTACTAAGACCCCTTTGAAAAGACCTCCAAAAGTTTGAAGTGAATTATGCACCACGATCCAATATGATGGACAAAGGAACCCCATGTAACCTCACTAACTCATGGATGTACAACCTTGCATACTCTTCAGCCCCATATGTGGTCTTAACCGGTAGAAAGTGAGCCAATTTCGTCATCCTATCAACCACAACCAAAATAGAATTGAAACCTTTTCTAGTTTTGGGCACCCCAACCACAAAATCCATATTAATCACCTCCCACTTCCAAGTGGGAATCTCTATGTCTTAGGTTAGGCTACCCGACCTTTGATGTTTAGCTTTGACTTGTTAACAACTATAGCAACCGGAAATGAATTTGCAATGTCCCTCTTTATGCGTCCCCACCAATACACATCCCTCAAGTTTTTATACATTTTGGTGGAACCGAGGTGGATAGAATAATAAGAATTATGGGCCTCATCAAGGATTTTCTCTCTCAAACCATCAACACAAGGCACACACAACCTATCATGGTACCTAAGGGCACCATCTCTCCCTTGGGAGAAAACCTCTACTTTGCCACCTTTCACCAAGGCCTTCAATTCAAGCAAGGAAGAGTCAAGATCTTGTTTTGCTATCACCTCATTCACCAAAGAAGACTTAGAACCATCAACAACAACAATATCACCACTTCCAACCTCCCCCAATCTAACCCCCAACCTAGCCAACCGATGCACTTCCCTAGCCATCTCCCTTCCACTACCATCATCATAGGCTAGCCTACCCCATCAACATGAGCTGGGCTACCCATGGACACCCGACTCAAAGCATCTGCCAGAATATTTGCCTTACCAGGATGATAGTGCACACTGATATCATAGTCTTTAAGAAGTTCCAACCATCTCTTTTGCCTTAAGTTGAGATCTTTTTGAGTGAAGACATATTGCAGGCTTTTATGATTGGTGAACACATCCACATGCACCCCATACAAGTAGTGATGCCAAATTTTTAATGCAAACACAATGATGGCTAACTCTAGATCATGGGTAGGGTAGTTCCTTTCATGTACCATGATTTATCTAGAAGCATAAGCTATGACCTTACCATTTTGCATCAACACACAACCCACACCAACCCCGGAAGCATCACACTACACTACAAATCCCTCAAGCCCATCCGGTAGTGACAATATAGGAGCGAACACAAACTTGTATTTTAGTATTTGGAAGCTACTCTCAAACTTATCGGTCTACACAGACCTAACCTTCTTTTGAGTCAATTTTATCATAGGGGAAGCAATGGAGGAGAACACATTCACAAACCTTCTATAATAACCTGCTAGGCCCAAGAAGCTCCTAATATCAAACACCATCTTGGGAATATCACACTCTCTCAGCCTCATTTGATGATACCTGGACCGAAGATTAATCTTATAGAAAAAGATAGCCCCTTGCAATTGGTCAAACAAATCATCAATCCTTGGAAGAGGATATCTATTCTTGATGGTGACGTTATTGGGTTGCTGGTGGTCAATGCACATTCTAAGTGACCCATCCTTCTTCTTCACAAACAACACCAGAGCACCCCAAGGTGATTGGCTAGGCCCAATAAATCCCTTCTCCTACAAATCCCTTAATTGCTCTTTTAACTCCTTCAACTCTGCTGGGGCCATACGATAAAGGGGAATGGAGATAGGTTGAGTATCCAGGAGGAGGTCTATACCAAAATCTATTCCCCTTTTGGGAGGGACACTGGGAAGGTCATTTGGGAAGACATCAAGGACCTCATTTACAACTGGGATCGACTCTATGGAAGGGACTTTAGACTCTGCATCCCTAAAGATAGTATAGACACCCCTTAGAGATCAACTTATGGGCTTTAATGCAAGAAATGAATCTACCCTTGACCATCACATCTTGACTCTCCCACTCAAGGACGGGTTCATTACGAAATTAAAACTTGACCCTAGGGGTCCTATAATAAATAGAAACATAGTAGGCATACAACCAATCTATCCCAAGAATGACATCAAAATCTACCATGTCTAGTTCAATAAGATCATAAGGCAACTACTTATGTAAAATGCAAATAGGACAACTCCTATAAACTTTCCTAGAAACAATAGAGGTACTAATAGGAGTAGACACTTCATATGACTCATGCAACAATTCGGGGTTAACATGGAACTTTTGGGCAACAAAGGGGGTAATAAAAGAAAGAGTGGCACCTGGATCAATCAAAGCATATACATCAAAGTCAAAAATTTTCAACATACCGGTAACAACATAGGGAACCTCACCAACCCCTTGCCTCCCATGTAGAGTATAAAACCAATTGTGCCTTAGGGCACCACCTTGAGGACCACCTCTATCTAATGGAACTATATTTGCACCTTGACCTTTGCCACGATTTCTTGGACAATCTATCTTCTTGTGACCAAGCTCCCCTATATTCATAGCATGCATTAGAATCCTTCAAACATGGGCCCCTCTGAGCCCCTTCATATTTAGGACACACATCATTAGGAGCTACACCACCAACACTTTTAGGCTTAGGAAAGTCATTGGAAAACCCTCTATTAGTAGCATGATGAGACCCTTGTCCTCGATGGAACTGGCTACCTCTTTGGAACTTACCCCCAAGACAGGCCCTCTTGGCCTCATGCCCCCTTCTCTTCCTCAATTTCTCCTCCTCCATTTGCTCGGCATAGGTCATCAACTGAGATAAGTCCATGTCAATAATTAGCATGGTGGACTGATATTCTTCACTTACGAAGTCGGAGACTCCCATCACGAACTTATTCATCCTAGATCTAGGATCCGCTACCAAATGAGGAGCATACTTTGAATATTGATTAAACTTGAGGGCATACTCCCTCACACTCATAGCATGACAATATAGGAGCGAACACAAACTTGTATTTTAGTATTTGGAAGCTACTCTCAAACTTATCGGTCTACACAGACCTAATCTTGAATGACTCCTAATGATCCCAACTTAAGCCAAATTATCATTTCCTTGCCCATTCCCAATTTGAACTCCTTCCAAAGAACCACATTACCAACTCTCTTCTCCCCCTTCCATTAGTCATACCATACTTGGGATACCCCTTTGAGTTGGTACGCCACCAACTCTGCCTTTTCATTCGGCCCAACACCCATGATAGTTAAGATCTTGTAGATCTCATCAATGAACTCTTATGGATCTTCATCCACCTTTGACCCATAGAACACCAGAGGATTCATCCTCATGAAGTCCCTTATCCTAGATCCCAGGGTAGTAGCATGAGAGGCATGGGCCCCTTGATTGACTTGTTTGGCCACAACTTGGGCAAGCATAGTGAGAGCATCCCGGAGCTCACCATTGGTAGGTTGCTCCTCGGAAGTTTGGGCCCTTCTTCCTCGAGTATTTGGCATGATCTAGCATAACAAAGAATAATTTATAGGGGAAAAGTTACCATAACTCTATAGCATGACTTGGAACATAAAGAAGGGAAATATTTCGTAAAATGTCTCATAGCCTCCTACTCATAGTCATGGCACGTTTCACAACCATGAATAGGAATCTAATTAATGCGGTGTGTTGAACTCTAAGGATCTATCAACCTAGTGCTCTATACCAAGTTCTTCATGATCCAAGCCTAGGGCTTAAATGTGACACGATTAATGAGGAACCCGAAGGAACTCCAAACAAGCCTCTTAACTTATCATTACACATCATCGATCGTGGAAGCATATAACAGATATAAGGAGTAAGAATAAAAAAAAGAGGCTAAGGAGAAATCTTGCATAATATCATAATCAACAAACAAAGAGTCAAAGCTCATATCATAGATACATAACATGTCTAACAAATACCTCTAATACATAGATAAGAGTGGAGACCAAGACAAAGCAACCGGGCTCACCTTATAATCAAAATCATAAATAATGAAGAGTATCTCAATACATAATAAGAACAACATAGACTAACGCCCCCAAAGTGGAGGACTCACCAACTAGCTTGAGTAGTACCAAACTAGCCATGTCGAGGGGGAGGATGTCCACTTGGGCACTGGTTCCTACATCGTGATATCATGTAGGAAAGAGTATGTGTTAGTGTGTTTGAATGTACTAAGTATATAGGATGCAATGCAATAAGGGATAAGCATCACAATCAAAATGCATAACAATAGGCAATAGGCATAATATAACAATATGACACATATGATCAATGCATAAGTAAAACATGCTTAGGTAACTCATGCTCATATATGATATCATATGTGTAGAATATAGCAAGCTAGATTTCTAAAGTACAAACCCTTTGGTAGGTTAGTGGTGATATCACCCATCACCCTGGTGTGAGGTACAAACCCCTCATCTAGGTTAGTGATAATTGCACCTATTACCCTGGTGTGTGAGCTACAAACCCCTCATCTAGGTTAGTGGCAATCTGACCTACCACCCTGGTGCTTGAGATACTAACCCCTCATCTAGGTTATCTAGGCTCTTAGTATTCCCAAACCGTGCATGGTCTAATATAACACTTTATGTAGATTATATCATATGCATAAGATCATTTCCTTATCATAACATCATTTATATTATATCTCATGCTTTCCACCTTTAATTCCTCAAGAAACCACCTCCGGATATTTTAACAAACACTTAGAGAGTGTGTAATGCTAGTATAAAACCATGGAATATAGAGATGACATCATCCAAGAAAATCTATTGTAAAACCATCAATCAACACCTTGTAATACCCTCAAGCAATATACTTCAAAACCCCTCATCAAATCTTACATTAGGTCCAAGATTTATAGCTTAAAATATAACAAAATAGTCATAACTTTAGAAAGCTTTAATATAGTTCATAAACATGTTCATACTAGTAAACCCATTAGCAAAATCAACTTTAAATCATGCAAATTGAGTAGAAAGGAGATATGGGCACCATGGGTGGAAGGACCTAATGGCTAAAACCTACATACCTTAGCTTTGAGGAAGCTCTTGATGAAGATTAAAAATAGAGGCTTGAAGCTTGAAAGAAATCCTTAATTACGGATGAGGGTTTTGAGACTTGAATTTGGGAGTGAAAAATATGGCTTAGTGTTTGAGAAGATATTGCGAAATCTTTAGGATGATATGAGGGTGAAATATGGCAAAGTATGGGTAAAAACACGTTTGGGAGCACTTAGGCCCAAGACCTAAAAGCATTGGACCAAGATAAAAATCACTGGCAAAAAAATACACAGGTTCGTGCCTGGTCTACAATGCAGACCTATCGCAGAGGAAAAATTAATAAACTTTTGCGACAGCTGCACGTGACGGTACTGTCATGGATCGATTTTGGATAAGTAAAATTATAAAAAAAGAAATTGCTAATCGTTTGCTCTTAAATCGGGGTTAGACCCTTTTCCCCTAAATTTTTACCTCCTAAACAAGAATATGAAGTCTAATTTTTAATATCATGCTCAGATTTTGAGATATATGGAATTGTAAATTTTGAGCATTCCGAGGCCAATTTTCGGGCACTTTTGGGGTCGTTTCACTACTCAGGTTGGCAAGAACACCATTGATCATCCAATGAAGGTTGATGAAGAAGATGCTCAAGAGGAGATGGTTCCGGCCAAGGATGCAGATGAAGGAGATGATCATGGCAAGGATGGGGTGAGTGAAGTTGCTGATGCGCCACAAAGGTTGAAGCCCATTCCTAAGCTTCCTCCTCCCTTCCCTCAAAGGATCTCAAAGTAAGAGGAAGAAGGAAAATTCAAACATTTTCTCTCTATGTTGAAGCAACTCTCCATCAATATCCCTCTCATTAAGGCATTGAAGTAGATGCCAAGGTATGCTAAATACATGAAGGACTTGGTTACTAAAAAGTACAGTGTAAGTCAGGAGCTCTCTCAAGAGCTTTAACATTGCAGTGCTATTGCTATAAGCTCCTTAGCTCAGAATCAAGAAGATGCAGGTGCTTTCACCATATCGTGCACCATCAGAGATGTGGAGTTCGCAAGGGCACTATGCAATTTAGGTGCCAACATTAATCTGATGCTTCTTGTTGTCTACAAGAAGCTTGGATTGGGGCCCTACTCCAACTAGCATGTGGTTGTTAATGACGGATCACATGGTGAAGAAGCCACTAGGGATACTATGTGATGTGTTGGCCAAAGTTAAAAAAGTTCATATTCTCTGCAGACTTTGTGATCCTAGACTGCAAATTTGACTTCGATGTCCTAATCATTTTAGGAAGACAGTTCCTCGCCACTAGGCGAGTACTAGTGGATATGGAAGTTGGTCAACTTAGGTGTTGATTGAATGACGAAGAAGTTGTCTTCAATAGCTGTCAATTTGTGAAGCGTCCAGATGATTTGAAGAGTGAAGTCTGAGTAATTAATGAAGTCTGAGTAACCAATATGTCCAAGTTGTGCCACGACAATAAATCAAGTGCTACTTGGGAGGCAACCCAAGGTTTTTGATGTAATTGTATAGTTTATGGTTTCATAGGCAGTTTGTTTTATTGTATTTTATTGTAATTTTGGACATTGGGCTGGCTGCATATAGGGTAACAATGTATCCTATGAGGAGCATGCAGGTTTAGGACTAAGTTAGTTAGTTTGGTTAAGAAGAGCATCAGGTTGAGTCTCTACGATTGGGTTTATGAGTCATAAAACACTTTACAACCCATACCCCATCTTGTAGAGATTTACAGTGAGCAAAACAATTATGTACTGCAGTCTATGAGCCAACTTTATGATCCGTAGATCAAACTACCGGCTGTGAATGGGGATCATGGACCCCAGGTAAGTTTCCTAAAAATTTTGCTAAGTGTTGAGGCCTCTACAACTAACTCCGTGAGCCGTAAAATACTTTACAACTCGTAGACTGGTCCGTGAAACCTAGTCCTAAAATCTAGGGTTTAGATGTTCTATGAAACCATGATTTACAAGTCGTAAAACACTTTATGACCCATAATCGGAGTTTCATAGTCTAGTCCCTTTAACTTTTAGTTGACTCGATCAATGTATAAATAGTGCAGTCAAATTATTTTGACCCCATTCTTGACCTAAATTATCGAATTAACCCAACCAAACCCCCTTTCGTGTTTCCGATCACCACCAGCCACCGCACACCTATTTTTGAGCAAGATTCTGGCAGCCAAAGGTTTCGAGCCTAGTCACCTCCTTCATCTTCTTCACTTTAATCTCAAATCTTGGTAAATTTTTGGTTAAATTAGGACCTCTAATTTGCCTTGTTTTGAATGATTGAGTTTAAAATTATATGAGGAATAGTGTCTATACATAAAATCCATGTTTGAATTTAATTTGTGTTAGTTGAAATTAGGTTGCCCATATTTGAATTATTGAGTAGATTCAGAATTGGGCACTTTAGCCTTGTGTGAATGTTTTGGGGTAGTTGTTTGTGCCTATTGAATCACTCACCATGTGTGATTAAATAATTATATTGGATGAAGTGGTGGGGGATGACATAGGTACGCAATCTTATTAAAAATTGAGCATAAGTGGTCGAAATTATAGGATAAATTATGCTTAATTACTATCGATGGAGTGTATATATTTAGAACTTGCGGGGGTAATGGTTGTGGTATGGAAATTATTTTGGTGCGTATGCTTTTGCTGCGATGATGGTAGTTTGTTTGTTAAAAAAGTCTCTTGGTGTCCATGTGATAGGCTTAGAAACTTAGGTGCCTGAGTTTTCTTGTCCACAAGTGACTTTTATGGCCCATGCATCATTCCACAAGTCGTAATTGACCCTCGTACAAGATTCCAAAAATCTGATATTTCTAAGTATCCATCAGACAAGACTTTCCACGAGTTGTAGATCACTTTATGACTTGTAGATAGGCCTCGTAGATCCTTGCCTGGAATTATTTACTCACTGGAAATCGTTACGATCCAATCTATGACTTGTAAACCAGTTTACAAGTCGTACTTGGTCTCATATGCTTTTCCAGTAGAAAAACTTATCTGCATCACTACCTTAGGAAAGCTCTTTATGGCTCGTAGTATCCACTACGGCTCGTAAAGATATTTTTGTAAGACCCTTCTGCAACTTAACTTAAATGACATTTGCATCCTAATTCTTGATTTATAAGTCTAACCAGGGTGTGAATATGTTTGTGTTTCAGGTACTATAGCCCCAAAAGCCAAATCCGACAAGATCCGGGCCCTACAGAGGAGGCTCAAAGATGAGCCTTCAAATGATGAGCAAGTCACTCAACAAAATGGCACACTAGAGGTGTGTCAGCCTAGACCCAGAGGCGGCTAAACCATAGACTAGAGCTGTTTCCAGAGCTGGGTGGACTCAGATTCTTGTTGCTCTCATTCCCTATTCTGAGGAGGGAAGCAGCAATAAGAGTGGCTTGCCACAGATGACTCCATGCAAGAGGAGTCCATCTCTGAGGATGGGTCAGAGACACAGTCGTCCATTGCACCCTAATCATCACCATCTACACTAGATGCCTTCACTAGCTAGTGATGTGTCGAGGGCATGGAGGAGATATATATGGAGGTCGTGTAGCTAACAAAGCAGGGCAAGCCAGCCCATTCTATTAATGAGGAGCCCCAAGTCAATCAGACAGACTCGATAGTGTCCTAGGTCTCTATGACACGATAACTCAATTTCACACATGCACTTAGACGATACTTCCCAACAACGGTGATGAAGTTCTATACCTTTTACGCATTCACTATCTAGAGCACCTTTCCTAAGGGGAAGAAGCCCCTCGCTTAGCCCAGACTGACCCAGATGAGAGTGAGGGGCCGATAAGTGGATATATCAAAGACTACGATTAACCAAATAGTATTTAGTCCTGAGTTTCCTACCCTCAGATCCACCATAGAGTTCAATTACAAGGTGGGGCAGACAAGGGATCCACTTGTGATAAAAGATCTAGAGCAACGAGCCACTTTGATAAGATGGCTGGCTTGGTATATTGCTGAGCAGGGTTCGTAACTTGCATGGATCGTCACTCACTTGGAGCCTATTGTAAAGGCTTTGCTCAATTTCCCTGCCAAATTTTGGTAGGCAATTATTCATTCACTAATTTGACCGACACTTGCTGATAATAAACTGATAATAGAGCATCTGATTTTTGTTACCAATATTGTAGTTGGCTATGATATCGACTAGGCCTGCCTTATTACTAAGCAGATTCACGAGGCTGCACTAAAGAGGTCCACCTCCATCCCAAACCCATGCTTGATCTACAGGCTTTGTCTAGAGTTGAGGGTGGAGATATTGCACTAGCTAGACCAGTTTATTGAGGCCCAACACACATTGGATCCCAGCCTAATCAAGGCTAAAGAGAACCCAATGGCACTCTGGCGGGCAGAACCTCCATCTATGCCTAAGATGTTTGCCCCAATACCACCACCTAAGGGTCCATAAACTGCCACTACTACTACTGCTGCTGATACTGACGAGATGCCTCCGCAGCCCAAGGCAATTGAGGAGAGGGGACCAACTACTACTATTGCTGCACTACAGGCCACGACGTCACAGATTACTACCACGAGCATGATTTACATATCTGCTACATCTATACAGGCCTGGTCGCAGAGGTTATCACATGTTGAGTTGCAGTTGACTCAGCTTGTTAATCAGATTAGGCCATGAGTTTAGCAGGCCATTTTAGACTCAAAGGGTCAGATGTGTGTATTTACGGTCGCTACTACTCAAGACTGTATCTTTATCATAGATGCTCACATTGGCGCCTTCAAAAAGATGGTATAGCAGAGATTGGGTGAGGCCCAGCCTTTAGATTTGTTAGCTACACAAATGGAGATCCAGCAGCTCTGAGCTGACATGATAACAATACTCGCGGTGCCAGTTGAACTACTATCGACTATACCTTCTATGCTAGTGGTTGATTTATTTGCTCCTGATAAGCCTATCCAATCTTCCCAGGGGATGAGACCCTAAATAAAGGATGATAAGCCAGATGAGAAATACGTATGTGCCTATGTTCTTTTTCCCTATGGATATTTACTTTCTATTGAACAGGCATATTTAGGATGTTTAGATAGTATTTGTAGCATATAATACTAATACTTGTGGTATATAACGTGTTTTGTGTTTATTTTGAAAAAAAAATGCCCACCAATAATTTTGATTAAGTAGTTAGATAGAAACCATGCATGTTTAAGTGTGTGACAATGTCTGTTCTTACAAGTGGGGGTATATTGAGATAAAAAGTATGATCTGGGAGTCTTTTACTATTAATATATATGCAGTGCTATGTGAGTCTGAGCTTAATTTGATAGATTCATGTGTTTTGTGCTGATGCAGAACTTACCCTATACTCTAAGTTAAATAGTAAATCAATTGGATTACGAAAGGATCTTAGGCTATTGTTCTTAATAGCCTACTTTAGCCTAAAAATGACCACCCAAAATGATGATCTAATCCCTCATTCCTAATTTTTGGGCCTAACGTGTACCTACTCTTTGAAAAAAAAATCTAATTAACCTAGCCTTGTTAGTTGTAAAATCCTAAAATTGGCCCTGGTCCTTCTTTGAATATTGTGCACCTTGACTGAGGCAAAAAGCTTAAGTTGAGGATAGCTACCAAAAGGGGCCCTGGTTTTGAGGATGAATATTGAGCACCTCAATACAGGCCAAAGCCTAAGTTGAAGGTGGCTGGTGTAAGGGGAAAACAAAAATAAGGGGGTGAATTAATGATATGGAGAAAAAGGAAAAATCATGTACTGGTGCAAGAAAAATAATTGATGTCTTAGTGTAAGTGAAAAAGCAAGATAACGTGTAAATATAAGGCAAAAAGTTGAAAAATGAAAAGAAAGCACCCGAAAAAGCTCGAAATAGGAAAAAAGGAGAATAAGGTGAAAATAACAGAGTTGGTAGGGCAAAAGTGTGAAAAAATGCAATGTCAAGGAGGGCCACTAGTCACCATTTTCCCATAATATTAAACCAAACCCTCATGAGCCTATGTTATAAGCCTAGAAAGTCCTAAAGTGATCCTAGTCCAGTTAGTTGAAGGTCTGAATCATGAGTATAGGGGCAAGCCTATGGTATTAGACAATATGCATGAATATATGTTGTGAGAGTGAGTGATTTTACATAGTCCCAAAGTTAAGCATGAAAGGATCATCGAGTGTCAAATATGTCACTTTTTTCTACGAGGGCACTTGCATTGCATTGTTAGCACTAGATATATTCAATAACTCTGGATTGTTGATAATCCCTTGTTTGCCATATTTGTGTTGTCACATGAACCAGGTTGTATTGGTTTGCTAGATAGCTATCTGATCTTATTTTGAAAAGTTAGTGTGGATATCTGAGTCTGAGATGTATATGTTGTATACCACGAGTTGAGGTTTATTTTTTTTGGATTATCTATATAGATTAAGTTTGTCGCTTGAGAACAAGCAATAATTTTAAGTTAAGGGTATTGATATGCTGCCTAAATACAACACTTTTGATATTTAAAACTTGGAATTTTGTGTGATCTCAATGCGATGTTAGTTGGTTTTATGTGTTTTTGTGCTTATGTTTGCAGGATTACACGTTGGCCTTGATTTTAGGGAAACTTGCAGAAGTTGCTGAGTTTTTATTGTTATAAGAGACCCTTTATGGTCCTAGATCATTCTATGGGTCGTAGGGTGATTTCGTGGATAATTCCAGAAAGGGGTTATTTTCTGAAGTTTACACTACAAATATGCAGACGAGCCGTAGAGAGGTTTATGAGTCGTAGAAGATTGCTTATGCCCTGAGGATCAGAGACTTGGACTTTCAGGAATTTCATCAAATGAAACCCCTTTTACAGGTCGTAAACTACTTTATGAGTCGTAGAGGGGTATCATAGAGTTGAAGTCCAAATTTCTAACAGCTGAGTATGAGACCCTGATTACGGGTCGTAGACTGCAATACGGCCCGTAAACCCCTTTCGTATGGCATGCTAACCACTTCTCCTATTTTATTTAAGACTTGAATTTTAATTATTGTAAATAGGTTTTTTAGGTTATTTTCAGAAGTTTTCACCTAGTACTCCTAGAACTCAATATTTTGAGAGAGAAAATTATAAGATCATATTGGCGAGTCTTTGAGAACACTTGTGATTTCATTTTACCTTGAAACTTGTGATTCTTATTAAAGTAGGATTGCTTGTTATTAATTCTATTATGTAAATGTTCAATTGTGTCTTCTCTATTCATAATTCTTGCATCCACATATAGCATGTGCAGCTAAATCCACAACTAGGGTTGTGGGAACCATGAAGAACTAACAAAGTTAAATCGGATAATTTATGACTCTTGGAAAGTGTATATCCAGGTATTAATTAACTCTCTTCATTTTGAATGTTTTCTGATGGTGGCTAACATTAGAACCCACCTAGTTTTACTGACTAGACCAAGGTAGTTATGAATAGGAAGAGAGATTAATTAACAGGATTCAATTAATGTGTTCTCTTTTAATCAACCAAACTAGGCCAAGGGGAGGTTTACTGGGACTAATAGGTAAGGCTTAGTAATGCAAACTATGGAGATGGGCCAAGTCACATAGTAAAATTCACCTCTCACCTTTGACCAAAAGGCTTGGTGAACAAAACTTACCGTCCTGCATGTTATACACTAGAAAAGAATTAGGTTATCCAGTGATACTGAGTTGGGGAATTATGGGGAACACAATACCCTAATTTCTCTCCATATTCACTTTTCTCTTGTGATAATTAGTTTATTTATATTTTTCATTGATTATTGCATAAAAACCCCCTTGGGGAAGTAAGTTGGTTAATCATTCGGATTGCAAATTGGTGAATTTTCTAGAGTCTACGTATTTCCTGTGGGTTCAACCCTAACGTTTCTTAGGTTCTATTTCTTGACAACAACTGCTTTATCATCTAAAAAGGAGGTATAACTTGGGTGACATTAATGCCACATCTTTATTCCTTAACCTCTTCATTTGTCTATCAAGTATTTCCACCAGGACTTCCTCATAAGACAAGTTATCTTCTACAACACCCACAACATCCATGGGTACTATAGAACTTGGGTTACCTACAATCTTTCTCAAAATAGACACATGGAAGACCAGATGAACCATACTCATCTTTGTGGGCAACTCTAATTTGTAGGCAACCTTACCAATTTTTTTCACAATTCTATAAGGCCCTACAAATGTTGTGCTCAACTTTCCCTTCTTGCCAAATTAGACCACACCCTTCATGGGTGAGACCTTCAAATACACCCAATCACTAACACCAAATTCAAGATCTCTCCTTCTTGTGCCAGAGTAGGACTTTTGCCTACTTTGAGCCATCTTCAATCTCTCCCTTATCAACCTCACTTTTTCCAAGACCTCCATGACTAAGTCCAGTCTCAGTAAAGCATTTTGCCCATATCAAACCACCCAACGGGAACCTACATCGCCTTCTATATAAGGCTTCAAAGGGAGCCATATCAATGCTAGAGTGATAACTATTGTTGTAAGCAAACTCAATGAGTGGAAGATATTCGTCCCAACTACCTTTGAATTCCAAAACACAAGCCCTAAACATATCCTTAAGAGTTTGAATTGTCCTTTCGGCTTGGTTGTCCGTTTGAGGATGAAAATTCGTACTAAATTTGAGTTTGGTACCAAGACCCTTTTGGAAGGATCTCTAAAAGTGACAAGTGAATTGAGCACCATGATCTAAAATAATAGACAATGGTACCCCATGCAACTTGACCAACTCATGAATATATATCTTGCATAATCTTCGGCACCATAAGTTGTTTTGACCTATAGAAAGTGAGCCAATTTTGTCATTCTATCAATAACAACCCAAATAGAATCAAAGTATTTCCTAGTCTTTGGCAACCTAATCACAAAATTCATATTGATCTCTTCTCACTTCCAAGTAGGAATTTCTATGTCTTGGGCTAGGCTTCCCTGCCTTTGATGTTCGGCTTTGACTTGTTGGCAATTGTGACAACCGGCTACAAACTTAGCAGTATCTCTTTTCATGCCACCCCCATCAAAAAACCTCCCTAAAATCCCTATACATCTTTGTAGAACCGGGATGAATAGAGTAGGATAAATTATGTGCCTTTTGTAAAATCAAATCCCTTATTCCATCAACATTAGGTACACAGAACCTATCTTAGTATCTAAAGACGTCATCTCCCTCTTGGGAGAAAACCTCCACTTCACCATCCTTTCCCAAAGCTTTGTAAGGCGGGGTCAAGGTCTTGTTTGGACTTGACCTCTTCAACTAAAGAGAATTTGGAGTCATCAATAACCACCATACCTCCATTTCCAACTACATTTAACCTAACTCCCAACCTAGCTAACCGGTAAACTTCTCTAGCCACTTCCTTATTATCATCACCAATATGAGCTACACTTCCCATGGACACTCTACTTATAGCATTGGGAACAACATTCACCTTGCCAGGATGATTGTGCACACTCATGTCATAATTCTTGAGTAGTTCCAACCACCTCCTTTGCCTCAAATTGAGATCCCCTTTGTGTGAACGCATATTGAGACTCTTGCAGTCAGTGAACACATCTACATGAACCCTATACAAATAGTGATGCCATATTTTCAAACCAAATACCACAGCCACAAACTCAAGATGATAGTTGGGATAATTATGCTCATGTACCTTTAGCTTTCAAGAGGCATATGATATGACTTGGCCACTTTGCATTAACACACACCCCAAACCAACTCTTGAAGCATCAGAATAAACCACTAACCCTTCTAACCCTTTCGATAGAGCTAAAATAGGAGCGGATGTAAGCTTCTCTTTCAAAGTTTGAAAAATCCTTTCACATTCATTGGTCCATACAAATTTTGCCTTCTTGTGAATCATTTTGTCAAAGGGGAAGCAATTGAGGAGAAACCATTCACAAACCTCAGTAATACCCCGCTAAGCTCAAGAAACTCCTAATAAATGTTGGATTCAAGGGCCTAGGCCAATTCCTTATCATTTCATTTTCTTAGGGTCCACTTTAATTCCTTCGCCCAACACCACATGCCGTAGGAATGTAACTTTAACCAAAATTTACACTTATCAAATTTTGCAAACAACTTCTCATCCCTTAACGTTTACAACACGACCCTCAAATGGTTCGCATGCTCTTCTTCACTCCGGGAGTAAATCAATATATCATCTATGAATACCACCACAAACATATCAAGGAAGGGTTTAAAGACCCTATTCATGAGATCCATAAATATTATTGGTGCATTAGCTAAGCCAAATGACATCACTACAAATTCAAAATGCCCATACCTAGTTTTAAATGCCATTTTGGGAATATCACATTCCCTTACCCTTATTTGGTGGTATCCGGACCAAAGATCAATCTTAGAAAAATGACTAGCCCCTTGTAGTTGATCAAATAGGTCATCTATCCTTACAAGGGATACTTGTTCTTTATTGTGACCTTATTGAGTTGCCAGTAGTCGATGCACATTCTAAGTGAGCCATATTTCTTCTTTACAAACAACACTAGTACACCCCAAGGTGACTTACTGGGTTTTATAAAATCCTTCTCGAATAAATCCTTCAATTGGTCTTTTAACTCCTTCAACTGCATCAGAGCCATACGGTAAGGAGGAATGAAATGGGTTGAGTATCAAGGAGGAGATCTATACCGAAATCTATCTTTTTTTAGGAGGGACACTGGGAAGTTCATCGGGAAAGACATCAAGAAACTCATTGACAATTGAAATCGACTCAATAAGAGGGAATTTAGACTCAATATTCCAAACCCTTATAAGATGGTAAATACAATCCTTAGAAATCAATTTTTGGGCCTTAAGACAAGAAATAAACCTACCCTTAACCACTAACTTATGACTTTCCCACTTAAACACGGGCTCATTGAGAAATTGGAACTTAACCCTATAAGTTCAACAATTAATGGAAGCATGATATGCATGTAACCAATCCATCCCAAGAATGACATTAAAATCTACCATGAAGTTCAACAAAATCACAAGGCAACACTTTATGTAATGTAGATATGGGACAATCCCTATAGACCCTTCTAGAAACAAGGGACTCACCAATGGGGGTAGATACCTCGAAGTATTCACACAAAAACTAGGGACACAGATGAAGCTTGTTAGCAATAAAAGGAGTAATGAAAGAGAGAGTAGCAGCCGGATGCCATAAAGCATACACATCATAATCATAAACCTTTAACATACCAGTAACAACATCGGGCACCTCCTCCATTCCTTGTATCCCTTGAAGGGCATAGAATCGATTATGGTATAGAGCAACCCCTTGTTGGCCTCCTTGTGTCCTTTGATCAACTTGAGCACCTTGTCTTGGGGATGACCATCCTTTCCCTTGTTTTGAGCATAGGGGTAATCAACAAGCTTGTGTCCTCCTCTCCACACCCATAATAAGCATTCGATTCCCTCAAGCATTTGCCACCATGATTCCTTCCATATTTTTCATACCTTGGAAGAGTCATCCTACTGTTGCCACCTTGAACCATACGGTTAGGCACCCTATCAATAGCAAATCTTCTGTTTTGAGAATTAAAGGATCCTTGGCCTTGGAATTTGTGACCTTGTTGGAAATGGCCACCCTTAGCACCTTGAAAGCCATCATCGTATTGACCCCTTTTGGACTCACCACTCCACCTCTTCCTAAGTTCTCCCCTTCAAGTTGCTTGGCATAAGTCATGAACTGAGATAAGTCCTTATCACTCGCAAGTATAGTGGTGCAACATTGTTCATTCACTAAGTTGGATAACCCCAACACAAACTTGTTCATCCTTGCCCTAGAGTGGGCAACCAAGTAAGGAGCATATATGGAGAGCTTGTTGAACTTGAGTCAACACTCCCTCACGCTCATAGAGCCTTGCTTGAGATTCACGAACCCCATCATCTTTGCCTCTCTCAATTCAATAGGGAAGAATCAATTGAGGAAGGCGGCCTAAAATTCCTCCCATGGGATGGAAACATCACTCTCTCTCTCAAGTTTCCATTGAGTAAACCACACTTTTGCAACACCCTTGATTTGATACGCCACAAGTTCTGCCTTATCCGCCAAACTCACCCCCATAATAGCAAGCAGTTCGTATATCTCATCAATGAACTCTTGAGAGTTCATCCTTGTGAAATTCATAACTCTTGAAGCCGAGGTGGGAGCATGAGGAGTTTGGACTCCTTGGTTCAATTAGTTGGTCATGACTTGTGCCAACATAGAGATGACGTTCCGGTATTCAACATGCATAACCCCTTCCTCTTGGGGAGCTTTTAGAATCGGATGGGCCGGACCCTCCTCGACTGTGGGAGCTCTTTGAGCCATTCTCCTTGGTTGTGGCATGATCTATAAAAGCAAAAGACCACCGGTTAGGGTAGGAAATCTTATTTTAAATCTAAGGCTTGAGATAGATCATGAAGAAGTGAACCATTTCCTAGAACGCCTTATAGTTTCTCATTCATAGTTGTGGTGTGCTTCACAACCATGAACAAGACTATACTTGACATGGTGTGTTGGATCTCCGAGGATCATTTATAAACCTAGTGCTCTAATACCAAGCTTGTCACGACCCAAGCTTAGGGCCTAGATGTGACACGATAAATGGGAACCCGAGGGGATCCCCAAACAAGCCTCTTAAGCATGCATAGCACATCCTTGGCTTTAGAGAAAACATAAAAGAGAAATGAGCACATAATACATAATGTCTAAGGGAAGCAAGATTTTGGACTCATGCTTTGGGAGCATTTAAGGACATGGGATTTCCATCACATCCATGAGAATACAACAATCATAGAAAGGAAAAGAGACTAAGGAAAGTCTTTATCATTACATAATGATAATAGGAGTCAATCTCAACACATAAACTTCTATATCCAACAACACCTCTAATATGAGTAGAACAAGGGCCAAGACATCTCCCAGGCTCACCTTCAAAAGATAAAAGAAAGTCTAAAATAGGTAATTCTTAACGAAAGCATGAAAGTAAAAATGGATGTTGTCCTCGAAATAGAGGACTCACCAATAGTAGTCTTCTATGGGTATCGGCTAGCCACGTGGAGGAAGAGGATGAATAGGAGCTTCAGTCTCTACATGGTTAGATTATTTTGGCAAAAAGTATGTGTTAGTACTTGGAATGTACTAAGTATGCGAGATACAATGCAATAAGTGACATAAGTCATAATAATTAAGATGCTTAATCATAATCAACAGACACAAGCTTAATATGACATGTATAATCAATGTTTAAGTTAAAACATGTATGAAGATAGCCAAACTTACATAATGTATCATACATATATGGGAGGAGACCCTAACTGAGATATAAGAACAAGTGAGCTACTATTTGAAGTCCCGATGTTCACTCCACATCGAATGAAGGAGTGGTCTACTTGAAAAGGTAAATCAAGCAAAAACCCACATAATAGGTAATATCACCTAGTTGGATCCACTAGTAAAAGCCCATTTAGGGAAATAATATAAACCTATGGTGACACATAGTTAAAAGACCAAGACATTATATAAGGACCCCTTGGGTCGAGCCCCCACCTTAAGCCTCTTTCGGTGCTAAGTCTAGTCCCACAGAATACTTCAAGTAATCATAACTTGCATAACATAAAGAACATGATAACATGGCATGAGAAGCTCATTCAAATACATGACCCCTACACGTGGCTTATACCTTGTACTAGAGGGTAAAACATAGCATAGACATGAGCCCTTCTAGTAGGCATTGCATTACACGTGGGGGTAGAGATTGTAACATACATGAACCCTTCTAGTGAGCATTAGATATTATAGTAGATGAGGGTAAAATAGTTATTCATGTGTGATCCCTTCATGTAGACATGATTTACTCACAAGAGGGTAGAATATATTGCGTAAGGGCTCAATATTTCACTTGTAAATCATAGAAACTTTCATGAGCTTAAAACATAGTTGGGAGCCCATCATTTATCATAGCATGCTTGTTTTGAAATTCATGCAATAATCTTTCATCAGCATAAGAATCCTTGTCAAGTAAATTTAATGAAACATGGTAGTCATATGCATATGTACTTAAAATTATGCAATTCAGAGTATGAAACGCAAGAGAAGTTAATCAATTCATTTAAAGTTATTTATATCAACCCACCATTATAATAGTAAAACCCTTGTTTTGGGTATCATGAAAACCAACTAAAACCCATAAGTTCTTCCATAGCTTTTTATAGCATCATAGAGTACTTGACTTTAATATCATAAAATCCATCACAATATCAAACCCCAACAATATTTTTAGCATAATAAAATCATTACTTGAGGAACCATAATGGAAACCATATGTATAATGCATAATAATATCGTCATAAGCAAGAGTTCATAAATACCCATAAAGTAATCCATAAATCCATGTAGTTTGAGAAGAAGATTGGTTGGACTTATGGGATGGAAGGTTCCCACAATCAAAACCATATACCTTAGTTATTATGATGGAGGAAACTTGATTTTGAGATGGAAGACTTGAAACCCTAGCTTGCACCCTTTACTTGAAAGTCTGGAAAAGCTTGAGAGAGTTTTGAGACTTAAGAGCATCTTAGAATGAGGAGGAATAAGATGAACTAGGGTTGTATAAGCTGATAAGGGATACGATAGGGTCAAAATGACATAGCTTAGACTTAGAAAAAGAGGAAATGTCAAATTTACCCTTATTAAAATCCTTGTCGAACAGGTCTACATGACCTCGTCTATGGGCCATAGATCATTCTACGGGCCATAGATAGGTTTCATCTGATATTCTTTTTCCAAACTTCAGAGACTATTTTCACTAATTCCTATTCTACGAGATCATCTATGACTCATAGAGGACTTTACGGTTCATCTGATAAGTCGTAGATAGAACTTTAGAAAGATCCTAAATTTCACCAAGTCTGCTAGGTTCTATGAACCCACTTTACTAGTTGTACCATCTTACGAGTCGTAAACCCCTTCAAAAACATCAACAGTGTGGTCTTACACCTATGTTCCAAACATAGTTAGAGGACTTGAGGATTTATATAAAGGCCCTTGGGTATAGTCCCCCTCACACAAGTCCACTCATTGCTAAGTCATCATCCCACGAGAATACATATACGTATATGTGCTTAAAAAAGAGGCATAAGTCTTTACAAATCATAATCATGCATATATAGGCTTTAAGGCCAAATCAAATTTCATAGTCACGCACACTTAGCCTTAAAAGGCGAATCATACTTTTATACATGAGAATAGCTCCTTCATTATTGTACATAATAGTGAAAACACCCATAAGGTTGTTGAGCCAAATTATAGACGTTATGTGATCACATTCTTGCCATACCCATACTTCCCTTGAAAACATAATCATATGCATAATTGGGTCTTGACCTACATCATAAATCTCACGAAACTCAATATTCATTCATGCATATGCCATGAAGAATTAATTAATAGCATAGGTACGAGAAATTCATAGTTAAATCATCATAATATAATGAAATCATAGTAAATCCATAAAGAAATCATCAATTAAAGTATACATGAAATTACCCATACATAGATTCATAATTTAAAGGGACATGCATATTCAATCCTTCATAATATCAATGTAATCCAACATAATAGGGCTTAAATCATAGTATAAACATCAATTAAGTATAGACCATAATTCAATTGAATTAAATCAACACTAATTTAAAAGACTAATATTCAAAGTAAGCTTAAAATTCATAAATTGAGAAGTAAGAACTCTTTGGGGTCTTCATGCTTGAAAAGGATCATGAATCAATCTCATCTACCTTATATAACTAGAAGAATTAGGATGGAATTGACTTGAATTGAAAGCCCTCTTGAAATCCTAGCTTGGATCCCCAATACTAGACTATTCGAATAGAACCGTAGGAAATTAATTCTAGAGTTTGATTGTAATGAGAATGAATGAGCGTAAAGAGTGAGTATAATAAGATTTAAGGGATTAGAATAGGTACCAAGGTCCTAAAAGACCCTTACAATAAAAAACATTATGAAAAGACCATTAATAAAGTGGACTTTAAAAAGTGTCCAGGGGTCCCGTACAAAAGCACCATGGTCTGTACAAAAGTGCACTGACCTACAAAGTGCCCGTGAAAATGCCTTCTCTGACACTTAGAAAAATTTTAGCTAAGGACGTTTTCACTTAATACTTCACGATCCATACAAAGGATCACTAATCATATAATGGTCTATACAAATGACCCAAGTTATGAGATGACAATTTTATACTTAGAACAATAATTTGGGGAGAGGGCTTCACAAGATAGTAATGTCTCCCAAGTTGCACCTCCTTTGTAGAGGATAAAGCTGTCATTGTCAAGAAATAGAACTTAACAAAGGTTAGGGTCGAACCCACAAGGAATAGTAGAATTAAGCAAATTTAATAATTGCAATTCGAATGGTTAACCAACTTACTTACTTCCCCGGGGGAGGGGGGTTCGCAATAATCAATGGAGAATATAACTAAACTAAATATCACAAAAGAGAAGTTAATATGGAGAGAAACTAGGGTATTGTGTTCCCTATGATTTTCCATCTTAGTATAACCAGATAACCTAATATTTTTGTAGTGTATAGCATGCAGGACGGTAAGTTATGTTCACTAAGCCCTTTGGTCAAAGGTGAGAGGTGAATTTCACTATGCGCCTTGGCCCATCTCTATAGTGTGCATTACTAACCCTTGCCTATTAGTCCCAGTACAACCTCTCTTTGGCCCAGTTTGACTGATTAGATGATATCACATTAATCAAATCCTGTTAATTTATCTCTTTTCCTATTCATTACTACCTTGGTCAAGTTAGTAACACTAGGCGAGTTCTAATGTTGGCCACCACGAGGAAACATGCAAAACGAAGAGAGTTGATTAATACATGGATATACATATTCCAATAATCATGAATTATCTGATTTTACTTTGTTAGTTTTTCATGGTTCCTACCATCCTAGTTGTGCATTTAGCTACTTATGCTTTGTGTAGATGCAAGAATAATGGATAGAGAAAACATAATTGAACACTTATATAATAGAATTAATAACAACCAAATCCAACTTCAATAAGAATCACAAGCTTAAAGATGAAATTCAAACACAAGTGTTCTCAAAGACTCGCCAAGATGATCTCACAATTTTCTCTCTCTAAATAATAAGTTCTCTGAGTACTAGGCAAAAACTTCTAAAAAAAATAACCTAAAAAACCTATTTATAATATGTAAAATACAAGTCCTAAAAAAATAAGAGAACTGGTCAGCACGAAATACAAAATGTGTTTATGGGTCGTATTGAGTTCCACGACCTGTAATCGGGGTCTCATACTCAGCTGCTGGATATTTGGACTTCAACTCTACGATACCTCTATATGACTCGCAAAGTGGTTTAGGACTTGTAAAGGGGGTTTCGTCTGATTAAACTCTAGAAAGTCCTAATCTCTAATCCTCAGGGCACGAACCATCTTCTATGACTCATAAAACCTTCTATGGCTCATCTGCATGTTCGTAGAATAGACTTCAAAAAATAGCCCCTCACTGGAATCATTCACGAAACCAATCTACCACCCATAAAATGATCTACGGCCCATAAAACATCTTATATAACAATAAAAATTAGCAACTTCTGCACTTTTCCCCAAATTCAAGGCCGACCTGTAATCCTGGAAATATAAACACAAAAACACATAAAATCAACTAATATTGCATTAAGAACACACAAAATTTCAAGTTTTAAGCATCAAAGGTATTGTATTTTGTCAGAACATCAACATCCTCAACATACAATTGTTAGTTGTCCTTAAGCGATGGGCTCAATATTTATAGATAATACAGTAACACCAGACCTCAACCCAATGGTATACATCACATAAGTCTCAAGCTCAGACACCCACACCAACATTTCAAAATAGGATCAGATAGTTATCTATCAAACTAATACAAACTAGTGCATGTGACAACACAACTCTGTCAAGTAAGGTATTATCAACAATCCATAATCACTGAACCAGTCTAGAGCTAACAATGCAATGCAAGTGCCCTCACAAAAAGAAATTCCATATCTAACACTCAGTGTTGATTTTATGTATACCTCTGGGACTATGCAAAATCACTCACTCTCATAAAAGATATTCTCTCATAAAAGATATTCATGCATCATTTCTAATACCATAGGCTTGCCTCTATACTCATGATTAAAACCTTCAACTAACTGGACTAGGATCACTTTAGGACTTTCTAGGCTTGTAACGTAGGCTTAGGGGGACTTTGGTATGATATTATGGGAACATAATGACTAAAGGCCCTCCTTGACTCTGCATTTTTCTGTAGTTTTTCCCTACCAGCCTTTGGTAAGATATTAAGGGAACATAGTGACTAAAGGCCCTCCTTGACACAGCATTTTTCTACATTTCTAACCTACCTACTCTATTATTTTCACTTATTCTTCCTTTTCCCTATTTTCAAGCTTATATGGGTGTTTTCTTTTCATTTTTCAGGTTTTGCCTTGTTTCTACACTTTATTTTACTTTTTAGCTCACAACTAAGGAATCACTTATTTTTCTTGCACCCAGTAGATGATTTTTTCTATTTTTATCTATATCACTAATTTACCCCCTTATTTATGTATTTTACTGAAAGGCTACAAAATGTACTCCGAAAAAGCCCATAATCGTAATTTTCATATATCTCAAAATCCTTGCATGATATCAAAAATCTGAACTTCA
>DF359870.1:94783-112441 GCA_000787875.1 Solanum virginianum
ATCTGAACTTCATATTCTCGATTAAGGGGAACATTGAGTGGGTAAATGGATAACCCAAATATAAGAGGACCCGCAGTGAAAATTAATTTTTATGAATTTTCGTAAAGTAGTGTGCATCAGTGACTAGGCCACAATGCGAACTGGGTGCAGATCAGTGTTATTCTTTCCTTCGAGATGGGTCCGCGTCATAGACTAGTACAATTTTTTCCTATATTTTTCAGTGTCGGCCAAGGGCATTGGGGTCATAGACCCATGCCCACTTATGCATGAAAACACCCATACTTAGCCATTTTTCAACTCTATATCACTCCAAATCCTCAAAAAAACCTCTCCAAGACTTAAATAATTATCTCATTCAAATTTCAAGGATTGCAAGCTTAACTTTGGAACTCAATGATTCTCTTCAAGCTCCAAGTTCTCTTCAAGCTCATCTTAAGAAAACCCAAGTTTGAGGTATGTGGGTTTCATCCATTGGGTCCTTTCACCCATGGAGCCTAATCTTCCTTTTTATGAAAATTGCATATTTTTAAGTTATATTATCTATGGGTTTTAATATGGATTATGAATATAAATTATGTTGGGGTTTTATGAAATGTTGACTGATCATGCATAACTATCTACTTCAAGCTTATATTATGAATTAATTTAGTCTATTGAGACTATGCATGTTTTGAACTATGAAACTATAATCTATTATGAGATTTGATGATGGATTTCAAGGTATCCTACATGGGGGTTTTACTTCATGTTATTGGATTGATTTATATTAAGTTTTCTCATCTTATTTCACTCTTAAATTGCATGATTCTGAAATAATATCATGAACCCACCAAGTGTTTGATAAAATATCAAGTCAAGAATTCTCAAGTTATTGATGATTTATTTCATGATTTACAAGTCAAGAGGCTATATGATGATTAAGAGCTTTCAAGTATGTATTGAATTCCTGTAAAGTACCTATGATGTTACAAGTATCAAGTTAAGCCCTATTTCAAGATTTTTACATCTTTTGAGTCATTAATGTTAAAGCAAGGGTTCATGTATGATTATGATCTACTCTCATGTTTCAAGTTAGGCTAACCATTAAAGATCAAGCATGTTTATGAACTACTCAAGTCATGTTCTTACAATCTATTCATATTATAGTTAAAGTATGATTATTTCAAGTATTCCATGGGATTAGACTTGGCATCGATGGATTTGATGTTGGCATGGACTATCTTCAAAGGACCATACTCCATTCCTCAAACTATATGCCAACATGAGATTATAATTTACCCTTGCTATACTAGTGGATCCATGTAGTACACTTTACCATGAAATCCACCCCGAAATGGGACGATTCCCGTAAGGGAAATTACTTCTCCAAAATGGGATGGGCTCCCGTAAGGTGAAGTATGGTTTACCTTTACAAGCAGACCATCTCTTTAATGATAAGGGGTAATTATCGGGATTCCAAGTTATAGCTCACTTGGTCTTACTTTTTTTGGTTAGGGTCTCTTCCCACATATGTAATATATTCTATGCAAGTTGAATGATTAAAGCATATTTCATTTCAAGCATTGATCATGCATGCCATATTGAGATTTCACTTATCAGTTGCTTATTATTATGTATTATGACTATATTGGCTTATGTCTTATTGAATTGCATCCTACATACTTAATACATTCAAACTACCAATGCATACTCTATGCCTACATAATATTACCATCTAGGGACCGGAGCACCATTTGATCATCCTCCATGTGGCTAGTACGATCCTTTAAAGCAAGCTTTGGTGAGTGCTCAAGTCCGAGGACACTATTTATGCTACTCTTGCCATTTGATATTTCTTTACGTTGAACACTTGTTACTATGAGGGTGAGCCCAGAAAATATCTTGGCCCCCGCTCCATTCTATGTTAGAGGTGTTGTTAGATATTTGATGTACTTATGCTATGAGATTGACTCTTAACCTTGTTAATGGTTATCGAAGACTTCCCTTAGTCCCGCTTTCTTTTTTATTGTATTTTTTGTTATTGTTTACTTTTCTTCCGCAACCGAGGATGTGTGATTGATATACTAAGAGGCTTGTTTGGGTCCCTTCAGGTTCCCATTCGTCGTGTCATGTCTAGACCCTTGGCTTGGGTCCTGACATTCACCCTTACACTAGCCAACTTCAACTTAGGCTTTTGGCTTGTGTTGAGGTGCACAATATCCATCCTCAGAACCAGGGCCACTTTTGGTAACCACCCTGAACTTAGGCTTTTTTGCCTCAGTGAAGGTGCACAATGTTCAAGGCAGGACCAGGGCCAATTTCAGGATTTTACAACTAATAAGACTTGGTTTATCAGGTGTTTTCAAAGAATAGGTACATGTTAGGCTCAAACATTAGGAACAAGGGATATATCATAGTTTTGGTTGGTTATTTTAGGTTAAGTGGACTATTAAGAACAATGACCTAATATCCTTTCCTAATCCAATTAATCTACAATCTAACTTAGAGTAATAGGGCAAGTTCTGAATTAGCACAAAATACATGAATCTAGAAAATTAAGCTCACACTCACATGGCACTACATACATTATCAACAAAAGACTCTCAGATCATGCTTTTTTATCTCAATTTATTCTCACTTGTTAGAACAAACATTTTCACACACCTAAACATACATCGTTGTTATCTAACTACTAATCAAAATTTTTAGTGGGTATCATTTTTCAAATAAAGCACAAAAACATGCTATATGCCTCAAGTATTGGTACTATATGCTACAAATACTATATAAGCATCCTAAAAATATTGGTTCAACAGAAAGTAAATATCCATGGGGAAAAGAACACATGCAAGAAAACCCCAGTATCAAAAATTAGGGTAGTTATGGACTCAACTTGCTCAGACTTCACTAAGGCCTATAACTATCCACACCCCATCAATAAAGATGTGCATTGTCCCCAATGCACAAAATTAAAGTAAAATAAAACCTATAGGGGTCAAAAAACATACCTAGGCACCTAAGCGCCAGTATCCACCTTGGGTTGCCTCCCAAGCAGCGTCTAATTTATTGTCGTGGCATGACATAGATGGCTTGAGTACTCAGACTTCCTCAAGCATCTGTTCTCTCTTATTATTAATCTATAGCAGGTTTGGGGGGTGTTCCCCTCAAGACCATTTGTCTTCATCTTATACCCTTTAGTGTCCTTTAGATTTTGAGTTATGGTGTCGACCATCATATCTCTCTGAATCTGATTTAATTAGGTTGATACATCTTCAAACTGATGATTGAACCACTTGATTGTGATAGAATGATATTCAGCTTTTCGATTTATACTGGCAATGTTAGATTTAATCTCCCTCAAGGTCTCATCTTGTGCATTGGCCCTTTTTAACAACTGACCAAGCATTTCCTCAACTCTAGAATTCCCAGCCCCCATGTTACGATTGTGGGGGGCATGTAACGGCTACTCCTACTGTCGTCGTTGCATCCCTCATGCTTGGTGTGGTGACTTTCCTGAATGTCTCTTGCCACAGCTATTTCTTACATCTTCTTCTTCAGCCTCTCCAGATTGACACTGGTTTGGGAAAGCATCCTAATGAACTCTACATTAATTTTTGCTTGCTCAGGGCTTATAACCTCAGTACCTACGTGATTGGTTGTAAGTTTCTTCTTAGGCCTTCACACGTGGTTTAATTTAGCCACCCTGTCCAGCTTCTCAGTAATTTCTGCATATGATTGGTCCCCAAACAAACCTCCCAAGAGGGCATCAGCGCATGCGTTGCTATTTGTATCGAGAACTCAATAGAAACTTTCCACTAGGGTATTGTCCACAATCCTATAGCTTGGTGCACTCCTTAAGCATTCATTCAACCACTCCTATGTGGTACTGATCGAACACTTGTTACTATGAGGGTGAGCCCAGAAAATATCTTGGCCCCCGCTCCATTCTATGTTAGAGGTGTTGTTAGATATTTGATGTACTTATGGTCCTCTAACTTAAGCCTCTTCAATTTAAAGAAGTACCTTGTCATGAAGGCTCTCTGCAATTCTACCCAACTGGTGATCGAACTTTGTGGGAGCTCAGATAGCCATAATGTTGCATTGCCCATAAGAGACAATAGAAAGACACGAAGTCCCACAGCATTCATAGACAGATTCTATGTTCATATCACATTCTTGCATCTGAATGCCATATTGTGTGGGTGGCTATGAGGATCCTTCGAGGGTAAGCCCGCGAATAGCCCATGGTTCTACAGTGTCTAAAGTAACCCACTCAAAATTGTGAACTTTTTATCTGTCGATAGTGGTGACAACATAATAGCTCTAGTCACCTCCATAGCCATAGGATTCATCCTGTATTGATTGCATTGATAACCATTAGCATTGAAATCCTGAAGATATGGATCAATGTCCTCCAGAGGAGGTGGGTTCTCATTCTCAGCATCCTCATTGTATTCTTGTTCAGAGTTGCATTAGCCACATTATTGGTTCATTTATCTTGGGCCATTCTTCTCAACATTCTGTAAATCTCTGGGTCAAATGGAGTTAAGTAATTGCCTTGACTCTGGATGTTGGGCATAAACTACACTTACACCCTGAAAAAGAACAAAAACAACAAACAAGTAAAATAAGGGAACTAAGGATTAACACCTGCATTACTTATGAATTTACTAAGTCTAGCCGTATTCCTCTGCAATGGCACCAAAATCTTGATGTCGCCCAAGTTACACCTCCTTTTCAGAGGATAAAGTGGTCATTGTCAAGAAATAGAACCTAACAAAGGTTAGGGTCGAACCCACAAGGAATATGTAGACTCAAGCGAATTCAATAATCACAATTCAATAGCTAACCAACTTACTTCCTCAAAGTGGTGGTTTGCAATAATCAATGAAAATATAACTAAACTACCAAAATCAATGATTGCAATTCAAATGGTTAACCAACTTACTTTCTTGGGGTGCGGGGGGTTGCAACAATTAATGGAGAATATAACTAAACTAAATATCACAAGAGAGAGTTAATTAATACATGCATGTACACCTTCTAATAATCATGAATTATCTAATTTTACTTTGTTAGCACTTCATAGTTCCACAACCCTAGTTATGGATTTAGCTACTTATGCTTTGTGTAGATGCGAGAATTATGGATTCAGAAAATGGGATTGAACACTTACATAATAGAATTAAGAACAACTAAATCCAACTTCAATAAGAATCACAAGCGTAAATATGAAATTCAAACACAAGTTTCTCAAAGACTCTCTAAGATGATCTCACAATTGTCTCTCTAAATACTAAGTCATCTGAGTACTAGGTGAAAACTCCTGAAAAATAAATCTAAGAAAACCTATTTATAATAAGTAAAATACAAGTCCTAAACAAAATACGAGAACTGGTCTGCACACCATACGAAGATGTTTATAGGCTGTATTAAACTCCACGGCTCGTAATCGGGGTCTCACACTTAGCTACTGGAAATTTGGACTTCAACTTTATAACACCCCTCTACGACTCGTAAAATGGTTTACGAACCGTAAAGGGGGTTTTGTCTGATAAAACTTCAGAAAGTCCTAATCTCTGATTCTCAGGGCACGAACTATCTTCAACAACTCGTAAAACCTTCCGCAGCTCATCTGCATATTCGTAGAATAAATTTCAAAAGACAGCCCCTCACTAGCATTATTCATGAAACCACCCTATAGCCCGTAGAATGATCTATGATCGTAAAGGGTCTCGTATAACTGCAAAAATCAACAACTTCTGCACTTTTTCCTAAAATCAAGGCCAACATGTAATCCTACAAATATAAACACAAAAACACATAAAACCAACTAACATCGCATTAACAACACACAAAATTCCATATTTTAAGCATCAAAAGTAGTTTATTTTGGTAGCACATTAGATATCCCACCACAACTCGTTATAGGTTGCACAAGACCCCACCACAGCTCATGGTGGGCTGCACAACCCTTACAATGGTATCTAGGTGGATGCCTTAGCTAATTTCTTGGCTTGAAGGCTAGGGCACCTACCATGATCCCCTTTTACAGATAGTGGTGAGGACCACGGCTCGTAGGAGGTGCCATAGAAGGCCACCAAGCCTAAAACTTCTTCTTAAGCCACATGAACCTATGAATAAAGCTAAAGGTCACTCCATGGGTACCCCTACGGCTCGTGGGAGTGTCCTTGGAGGGGTACCTTAGTGACAAACTTTCAAAAAATTAACTTTAGGCATCATTAAGGCCTCCCTAGGTCTAGCTCCTTACATCATCTCACCCTTAGGAACATTCATTCTCGAATGAGCTAGAACATGGCTTGAAAGGTGAGACTTGAATGTGAAACATTTCAACATGAAGACACAATGTATGTCATCACTTGAAAATCATAAAATCATTAAAACTCATGTCAAAACATAATTTAAACCATTTTCATGCACATGTATGCATATCATGTTATGAAACATAAGAGTGAGAAATTAAGGATCATTTAGAATAGGGAGAACCTAATATCTGAGGCTTGAGTAGATTAGAAAAGATAGGAATATTGCCTCATCATATCCAAATCCACCTCCCACATAGCACTCTCTATATGTTGATTCTTCCAAAGCACTTTAATTGAAGCCATATCCTTGTTGCGAAGCCATTTTACTTACCTATCTAAAATTTCAACTGGCACCTCCTCAAAAGTCAAGTTCTCTTCAACCTCAACACCTTTCAAAGGCACAATCGAACTAGGATAACCAATCAACTTCCTCAACATTAACATATGGAAAACCGGGTGAATAGAACTCATATCCAAAGGCAAATCCAATATACAGGTTACCTAGCCAATCTGCTTAACTATCTCATAAGGACCCAAATACTGGAGACTTAACTTGCCTTTTTTACCAAAATGCATTACACCCTTCATGGGTGAAACCTTCATATATACCTAAGCACCGACATGGAACTCCGCTTCTAACATTTAAATAAGACTTTTGACGACTTTGATTAGTCTTCAACCTATCCCTAATCAAATTTACTTTTCCATGGACTCCAACACCAAATCCATGCCTATTAATGCCATTTTACCCAAATTAAACCATCCCACTGGGGATCTACACCTTCTCCCATACAAAGCCTCAAATCATACCATACAAATGCTAGCATGAAGACTATTGTTCTACAAAAATTTGATAAGTGGTAGGTGACCATCCTAATTTCCCTTGAATTCTAAAACACAAGCCCTCAACATGTCTTCAAAAGTTTGAATTGTCCTTTTAGCTTGTCTGTTGGTTTGAGGATGAAAAGTGGTACTTAACTTCACATTAATGTCAAGCCTTTTCAATGATTTCAAAAGTGACAACTAAATTAGGTACCACGATATGGTATAATAGATATAAGTATACCACGTAATCTGACCAACTATCGAATATACAACCTTGCATAATCTTCGGCATTGAAAGTAGTCTTGACCAGTAGTAAATAAGCCAATTTGGTCATCCTATCAACAATAAGCCAAACCAAATCAAATTGCTTCTGGGCACGGGGCAAGACTACCACAATGTCCATATTTACGTCTTCCCACTTCCAAGTAGGAGTCTCAATATCTTGAGTCAAACCACCAGTCCTTCGATGTTTCACTTTCACTTGTTAACAATTTGAACACTCGAATATAAATTTCGCTATGTCTTTCTTCATACCATGCCACCAATACACTTCTCTTAAATCTTGATACATTTTGGTGGATCTCGAATGTTTAGAATAATGAGAGTTATGGGTTTCACTCATTATCACCTCTCTCAGACCATCAACATCTGAAACACACAACCGGTCTTGATATCAAAGTATACAATCTCACCCTTGGATGAAACCTCTATCTTCTTTTCAGCAAACAACTTCTTTAACCTACCTAAAGACGAATCCAGGTCCTATTTAGCCGTGACATCAACAACCACATAAGACTCAGCCCAAGTTTGAACATGAATACAACCCTCATTAGAGTCAGCAAATCTAACACCCAACCTAGCCAAGCAATGAACATCTTTTAACAACTCTTTCTTCCCCTCATCAACATGGGCCACACTGCTCATAGTTAGCCTACAAAAAGCATCAACTACAATATTTGCCTTGCCAAGATGACATGTAACACTCATGTCGTAATCTTTATAAAGTTCCACAAATTAAGATCTCTTTGGGTGAACACATATTACAAACTTTTGTGATCAGTAAAAACATCAACATGAACCCCAAATAAATAATGTCTCCGAATTTTCAAAGCAAACACCACGACTGCCAACTCGAGATCATGAGTTAGGTAATTTTGTTCATGCACCTTCAATTGCCTTAATGCATAAGTTATCACCTTACCATGTTGCATGAGCACATAATCTAATCCAATTTGAGAAGCATCAAAATATCCGACAAACCCATCTAAGCCATCCAGTAAGGTCAAAATAGGAGCCGATGTAAGTCGATCCTTCAATGTCTAAAAACTTTTCTCATACACATCTGACTATATAAACTTGGTCTTCTTTTGAGTTAACTTAGTCAATAGAGATGTAACGAATGAGAAGTCCTTAACAAACCTCCAATAATAACAAGCTAACCTAAGAAAACTTCAAATATCTGAAGGAATCAATGGTCTAGGCTAATTCTTCATAGCCTCGGTCTTCTTTGGGTCAACTTTAATACCATCACCAGATACCACATGGCCTACAAAGTCACTTTACCCAGCCAAAACTCATATTTCCTAAACTTGGTAAATAATGGATTCTCCCTCTAAGTCTGATGAACCAACCTCAAGTGATCCATATGATCCTGCTCATTTCGAGAGTAAATAAGAATATCGTCAATGAAGACAACCACGAAACTATTAAGAAATGGCTTGAACAATCGATTCATAAGATCCTTAAATACAAGCAGAGCATTAGTCAAACCAAAAGACATCGTCGAAGTTAGGAAGTTTTAAGACATGTTTCACAACACGACATAAGAAATAAAGAAGTGAGAAAATTCCTAGAATGCCATCATAGCCTCCCATAAATAGGTATGGTGCACTTCACATCGAGGAATAGGACTCTACACGACGTGATATGTTGGACTCCAAGGAATATTTATAAACCTAGTGTTTTGATGCCAAGTTTGTGATGACCCGACCCTAGGGCCTAAAAGTGATATGGCGCATAGGAAATCGAGAGTCTCCAAACAAGCCTCATAGCATCCATACACAGATCATCGATTCGGAAGCGCATGACAATAACTATAATCAATTTTGTAATACTAAGGGATAGGGATAGATGACTCAAGCTATGAGATAAGGGTATGGGACTCATTAGCATACAATTCAACACATAAGTCTAAAGTACGGGAATTTAAGACTCAAGCTATGAGGATGTCATAAGGATAGGGATTTGCATGGATTCACATAACACATAGCACATAAGAACTAAGGGGGGTAAGTATGACTCACGCTACGACGATAGAAGGGACTTAGGACTTTCCACATTTCTAGCTCACGCCTAACATATCATCATAACATCAACAACAAGAGATAGACATAATCATAGTCCCCATGAGCAAATATCATAACACATAACAAGCCCATACATATAGTTTACATGATGTCCAACAATGCCTCTAAGTCATAGAATAGGACGGGGGCTAAGACAAGTCCCAGGCTCACCCTCAAAGTAAAGACACAAATAGAAATAGCATAATTGGTAGATAGAAAGGGGTCTTGTCCTTGATGTAAAAGACTTACCACTAGCAAGGTCATAATCCAATCTAACTGTCAAGAGGTGGATGAAGATAGTCTCTAGTTCGTACATGGTTAGATTATATAGGCAAGAGTATGTGTTGAAATTCATCATAAAAACTATGAGTGAGAGGGCATAAGGCATTTTAGAAAATGTTTCCCTTCTTCATGATCTATATCATACAATCGAGATGAGTCCTCTAAGGATTATTCCTAATTCTTACCTGTTACATTTTAGAACATGTCTCAAGCTATTCAGAACGGTGACATTTCCAATGCAGAGGTTCACAATAATCTATGGATATTGGCCAAAGTTGTAACCGCCCATCTCAACTAGTCAGTCGGCACCCTCGAGAGCTCAAATCATAAGAGGGAAGAGAAAAAGGTCAAGAGAGCCTGAGTTGAGGGTGCTTCATCTTCCACCAGACTACCAGTGCCCGAGTACCCTAAGAAAAGGACCCCTTTTACCACTTGTCAAGGGTATGGCAAGAAACATCAAGGAAGATGCTTGGTGGGGATTGCGGATTGCTTCAAGTGTGGCGATCTTGGGCATAAGACAAGGGGTTGCCCAGTGGCCTCAAAGGAAGGGTGAAGAAGGGCGCAATTTGAAGGAAGGTTCCCATATGCAAAGCACAATGGCAATAGTGGGATGAGCCGTCCTATGTTCCCAAAATGTGGGAGAAATCATAGTAGCGCATGTCTGAGGAACATGGGTGCATGCTTTCGGTGTAGAAAGATGGGCTACAAGATTGGCGACTGTCCATATGTTCAAAGGAAGGGTAAGGGTATTTTTGTTCAAGTTCTCCTCCCTACCACAAGTATGGGAAGCACTATCCAGGAGATTGTTTGGCCGGTTCGAGTGCATGTTTTGAAAATGGTCCAAGGGATCACGAGTCCTGATATTGTCTATAGGTTATTAATGTCATGACCCAATCCTAGGGAATACACATGACCAGCGAATGGAGAACCCGAAGGAACCCTAAACAAGCCTCATAGCATATCATTACACATCCTTGGTTGCGAAAGCAATTAAACGACATTTGAAGAATGTAAATAAGGGTAAAAGGGACTAAGGGAGAACTTGTTATAACATAGAGTCAAGAGATAATAGAGTCAACTCATAGCATAAATACATAGTTTTGTCCAACAACACCTCTATTACATAAATAATGGCGGGGCCCAAAACTACAACCGGGCTTACCCTCATAGTCATAAGTATACAATAAAGTTAAGAGAATCTTAATACATAGTGTACGACAATAGTCCTTGTCCCCGGAATGGAGGACTCACCAAGGCTAACTTGAACAATCACATAAGAAATAAAGAAGAGGACTCACCAAGGCTAACTTGAACAATCCATCTAGCCACAAGAAGAATCAATGGGAGCTCTGGTCCCTAGATGGTAATATCGTGTAGGCAAGAGTACGCATTAATACGTTTGAATGTACTAAGTATGTGGGATGCAATGCAACAATAAACAAGCTTCATAATTATAATGCATATATTAGATAATAGGCATAGTATAGCAATTTGGCATGTATGATCGATGCATAAGTAAAACATGCTAGGGTAAATCATGCTTATATAAGATATCATATGTGTAGAAGAGACCAAGCTAGAATCCCAACTTTGGATGGGAGGTGTCGTTCACACCTGGACACCCTGGTGGCAAGGTACTATACCCCTCATATGGTTGATGTCGTTCACACCCGGACACCCTGGTGGCAAGGTACGTACTCCCTTCATATGGTAGATATCGTTCACACCCGGACACCCTGGTGGCAAGGTACTCAACCCTCACATAGTCATCCGGGCCCTTATGTCCTCCGGACCGGACATGGTCTAATACAACATATTATATAGAACATACATATATACATCATGTACATAAGCTCATTTCATCACTAAAACATCATACATATCATATCTCATGCTTTGAACCTTAAATTCCTCAAGAAACCATAACCAAACATTTTATCAAACACTTGGCGGATGTGTAATGGGGGTAAAAGAGCATTCAATTTAGATATGAAATCATGTAGAAAAATCAATGGTAAAACCTTTACTCAACACCTTGCAACATCCCCAAGACATTCACATCAAAACCTCTCATCCAATCCATATTAGATCCAAAATTGAGAGCTCAAAATATGCTAAAACAACCATACTTTTATGAACATAAATCACTGTGCAGTAAATTTCTCAATATACAAGACCCACATGTAAAATCTACTTTAAATCATGCAATATTAGTAAAAAGAGGGTTTAGGCACCATGGCTGGAAGGACCCAATGGTTCAACACCGCATACCTTAGCTTTGGAGAGGTTCTTGGAGAAGAGTTTAATGGAGACTTGAAGCTTGAATGAGGTTCTTAATGAAATCCTTAAGATTGGTCTTGAGTTTGGGACTTGAATTTAGAGTGAAATTTGAGTTTAAGTGTTTGAGAGGATATTGGGGAATGTTGAAGATGATATGAGGGTGAAATAAGGCTAAGTATAGGTAAAAACACGTATGGGAACCCTTGGGCCCAAGACTTGAAAGTCTTGGACTGAAATAAAAAAAGTAGGGCCAAAATAATACTAGTCCGTGTCCCAGAGGCGACATGGATGCTCACTGAAAATCTTCATTATCTGCACGAACGAATTTTACGAAAATAGGCATAAATCCTTCATCCGAACTTGGATGAGGTGAAACGAAGTGCGTTGAAAAGCTAAATCAAAGGGCTTTAAGTTGGTAGGTCGTGGACCACTCAATTCTTTGTGTGCTGAGAGATATGCCCCTTCAAAGTTGACCCTCCTTAATAGCGTTTATTGCGATTTTCGGATTTTGATATGGTTGCTCTAAAATTCGGGTTAGACCCATTTTCCTCTCAATTTGACCTCCCAAACAAGAATATGAAGTCGGATTTTCGAAATAACGAATGGAATTTTAGATATATGAAAATTACGATTTCGGGCACTTCCAAGGCACATTTTCAGGCACTTTTAGGGATCATTACAACGACAAGGAAGGTGAAATTTTATCCTTTTATCTTTCCTTCTCCTCTGTGAATCGAAAATGAGAAAGTACAATTTTTGGTTTCAATGTTATACTTTATTATTGATAATAGTGGAATGGGCTTGGACTAATCAACATGGAGGTAGTCTTTTATTCTTTGTCTTTAGTGGGCATAATTGTACAACTTCGACACCTTTTTTTTTTTCAAGAAAGAACACATTTCAACCATTTCTAGCAGGAGTATTCTCATTACTATTCTCCTGTTGTGGTAACTATCTTATTTGGACATCATGTCTCAATCAAAAGTATCCATTTATCGTATGTGTGGCTTGACAGATGTGTGTTCTATATTGAACATGTTATGCGAAACGTGGATTACTGAAGCTGATTTTGAATAGTACCTGGATCACTCATACATTCACCCTTGATAATTGATGGATTGTTTCTCTGTAAGTGCATTAAACTGAGAGGGGCCGCTCAGTCCACTGAGTTTGTGCTATGTATGGGTCTGAAAAAGGACTGGTAAGTGCTTCAAGCAAATTATGTGATATGTAATCTGGTTCCACTATTGAGTTTTGTGTTCGTAACGACATAAAATACTTACTGTCACAAGAAATTTAGGCATACTATATAAATATGTCCTTTAACTTGGCTTTAACTGACATCTATGTGCTCCAACTTTGAATATGCACAAGTAAACACTTAAATTTATATATAATTGAACAAGTAGATACACCAGGACTCCAATGCAGGTTACAAAATAGCCATGTAGAATACAATATATGTCTTGCAAGCTCTCTAGATAGATAGACAATCAAATCGAGTGGTCCTAATACCCCGGCCAGGTGCAACAGGCATTATAACCTCTTCCGTTGAAGCCACCACGATACTATAAAATCCATACCTATCAATCCTGATTAAATAAAATAACAGGAAGACCCCGTAATTAAATTGACATTAGTTGGATAAAAATTTGGGTTCAGTGAACTCATGTCCTTGAACTATTTTATTAGTTGAGGAATACCTTTGGCATCCACAATAATATGCCACTGCTGGCATCATAGGTTTTCTTGGTCATCCGCCAGATGGTTAATGGTGGCTTTCAACCGATTATCAAAGATTGTGCAGTTTTTTTTGACACTTTCGTCGCTATTCTTGAAAAATAGGCAACAAAAATGAATATTGTACGGAGGTAGGGGATAATTACGTCATTGAGACATGATTGTGTTTAATTTATTGAATATGAGCTTTGGGGATTGATTATTGCTTCACATCTCTGTAGGTGTGAAGCACTTTAAGATTTCATGAAATTTTTCACTGTTGTAAAAAAATAAGGAAATTTAATAAATGACCAAAATACAAACTCTCTATCTTTTAATAACTATCTTGATTCCTCATATATGTAGCTAAATTATTATAATTAATTGGACAAATATCAAGAAACTGATGACGATAGTTATTTTGGTGTACAAGATCAAAGGAAAAATGAATATTACCTAATGATCATACGTAAGCACTGTAATCGCGCAAAGCGCGGATAATTTACCTAGTTTCATAGAATTTAGCTTTAAAAGATTTGATTATAAATGATGCACTTATATCATATGAACATTTGAAACAAATAATAAAGTAATATATTAAAGTTATTTACCAAAAATAATATGTGAGCTTATATTGAGCTCATAACACGGGCCTCAAATTATCTAGTAAAATAAAATGTGTATAATTGTGCAAGCATTATATAGCATAAAAAAAGTAGTATCAATACACTTAGTTAATCAATGGATTATATTTGCTAATACACTAGCAAATGAGCCCTTAAAAGTATGAATTCAGCCGTTTTAGTGTATATGTCGAGGTCAAGTATAGTGCTTTTGCTAGATTCATGTACCTACAAGTCAAAGTCGGTAATACAATGGTGACAGAATTGCAACACGACATTCTTCATATTGGAGTCATACTGGATGAGTAGTGGATTGCACTCGGTAATGAAATGAATGGGAGATTTACAGATATATACGACAATAAACCCATACCTGCAATAATTTCTATTTTACTGTCAAAAAATATTTAGGAAGAATCACAAGTCGCAAGATTAAGAATTTTGGAGATGGTGAATGTTTTGGGCATTGGAATAGCTATAGAGCCAAAGGTCATTACTATATAGAGATTATGGTCATTGTATTAGTAAAATGTGAAAAATTTCTTCTTGCATAGGACTCGCACGAGAAGGCACCGGATGAATATGGTCATATCATACCTAGAGGACTATTAGAGGAGTTTCTAGTTAGACCACAATCTAGCTACCATTGTCCTCATACCAGTCCCCAATCGTTGTTGCCTATTCCTCAGTGCTTTATTGGACAAATGTTGGAGTTTTGTTTGTTATTGGTGCTTCTTCACCGGAGTTCTGTTGTTAGTTGTTGGCGATCCTAGCCCAACTTCTCTTGCATGCCTTTCTCTACGTCTTTCCATTTACATAAATGTATTTATAAAATATAGGCCAAACTCATACATACACCATTTAATGTAACACTGCGCTAATTATATGCTAAGGATTCCTACCATTCTTTGTAAGCCTTAAGTTTGGACTGGCTGATGTCCTACTTGTATATGTGTGTTAGGTCTATTCCCAAGTGTAGAAAGTGTATTGGATATAGTTTAGGGTCATAAGAGACCTTTCGTACTAAGTTGAGTTCATAGCTTTTCTATTGGCTATGTTTTTCTCATGAGTCATGTAAGAGTCAGCTTTAAACGATCTTACATCTCTGCATATTGTCACAACCCAAGCTAGACCCTGGATGTAACATAGTGAATAAGATCCTCGAAGTAACCCCAAACTAGCCTTCTTAGCATATCATAAACATTCAAGGTAATAAGTAGTACATAAGCGGAAGGTGAAATGAAATAATGGAAACATATAGAAGTCATAAAGGATACAACCCAAGTGATACATCATGTCCAAAACGCCTCTAAATTATAGACTGATGGGGGCTTAGACATGTCCCAAGCTCACCCTCAATGAAAAAAAGACATATCAACATAACACATAAGCTCAATAGAAGCAGGATTTGTCCCTAAAGCATGAGGACTTACCCAATTTGGATCTAGCCACGAGCGGAGGATAGTAACTTGCACCTACATTGTGATATAATATAGGCATAGAGTACGCGTTAGTACATTGGAATGTACTAAGTATGCGGCATGCAATAATATATAGATACATAGTATAAAACTGCATAGTAATGATACATGAACAAGGGCACAAATATATATACAACCAAAGTAGAGAAAGGACCAACATACCAATATGCCATGAGCATACTGGTGCATGATACCATAGTACATGAACATATATGGGAATTTCACCCTAACTATTACAACCCAAGTGTAACACTCCATATGTTGAAAATCTTAAAATGGAAAATTACAGGAATTAGGCTCTGGACTGGTACTACGATCCCATCTACAACTCATGGTTTATTCCATGGGTCGTAGACAGGCTTAGTAGTTTGGTCCATGACTTGTTTAAAATTTTCATCATTAGAAGTCAAGTCAAGATATGAAGGCACTCTGAGTCATACTTGAAACTATGGCTTGTGGATAGGTGTCGAAGATTGGGCCCTAAAATAAAATGTGTATAATTGTGCAAGCATTATATAGCATAAAAAAAGTAGTATCAATACACTTAGTTAATCAATGGATTATATTTCCCTAAGAAGTTGAAATTTTGTCAAGTACTAGAAGGCATCTACGAGGGGTAAGTATGATCTGTAAAGGAAATTATGAGTCATAAAAAAGGTTCATAAGAGGAGAATTAGAGACTATTTGAGAGATCCAATTTCAACACGACGATTGAGCTCGCACATGTGTCTGACAGAAAATTAATGAATGATTTTTTGGACATTTCTAACCCATTTAACCCATAAATTACGTTATTTTGATCCTAATAACTACCCTAAACGCCTCAATTCTCTTAAATCTACCCTCAAACTCTTTCAAACTCGTTCACTCTCAAATTCACTCCAAAATTCTAAGTCTTTCTCTCTCAAAGAATTTTCACCATTGAAGCTTAGGGTTCCAAGATTTTCTAAGGATTTCAAGATCAATTCATCTAAATTTCTAAGGTTTCTCAATTAGAGTGTAAGGACTTGTAGGTTAAGAGGTTAGAAATTTTAGAACAAATGGATGAAAATATTGCAGTTCAAATTACGAGCACAATCTACGGCTCGTGGTTCATTTCATGAATCATACATAGGTTCGTGGTTTGGGGAGCAGGGGAAAGAAATTTGACTGAGTGTCAAAGGGATTACAAGGGAAATTTTACGGTCCATAAATGAAACTACAAACCGTAGAGCGTGATCGTGGATTGATGCCCTGAGTTGGTGGAAAGTAAGGTTTTTGAAGTTGAACTTATGAACAACATGACAACTTGTGTTTCAATTTATGGACCGTAGTTTGATCTCGTGGTTAGGAACCTGAAGATTAAAAATTTACTAAGTGTGGGAGGAAATCACAAAGGGTTTCTACGACCCATAGTTCAAACTACGAGTCGTAGATGGGTCTTGTAGATAGGACATCGAGACCAAAAGAAGATTGAAAAAGGAGAACATGACGAAATCATAATATGGTTCGTGCTTTGTTTTACGGCCCATAATCGAGGTCGTGAACTGGGTTTCGATAGCTTTAATGGAGGGCAATTTTGTCCATTTCTCGTACCTTAGATTCAAAACTACGTCGTTTTGCAATTCTTTTGCGCCCCCTCCCTCAACCATATCAGACCCTAACCCTTCCATTCACTCTACTCTCAAACTCTCTCGAATTATCTAAGGCAAAAATACTCTAAAGGCAAGACTAGGGTAAGCATTAGGGTTTTCATCCAAGGGCTTCCTATTGAAAATATAATTAAACTTGATTTGTAATAATTTGGGCTTAAGAAAA
>DF359869.1:1376-18022 GCA_000787875.1 Solanum virginianum
GAGTTGTGTTTTAGAGAATGAGGCCCCAAAGGCCTAGTCATTTGCATTTCATTTTTGGGCTTATCATTACTGTTTTCTTTCATAAAGGCATGTTGAATATAGAAATCTCTCATAATATGTATAGATAATGCATAGATATAGGTTGGTTCTCCCGAGCCTCATCGGTAACGGGTGCCGGTCCGCCTTAATAGGATTTGGGGTATGACATTTCCGGGGGATAGAGGAGTTGTGAAAATAATGTAAAGTAATCCTATACTAAGATCAATGTGAGATTAGTATGAAGAGTAACTAGGGTATTGTGTTCCATATTATTTCCTTACTCAGTATTACCAGAGAATCAAATTTTTTTTTGTAGTGTCCAACATATAGAAAGGTAAGTTAAGTTTACCAAATGCTTTGATCGAGGGAAGAGGTAAATTTCTCTACACTATTTTATCCATCCCTACAGTATAACATTACTAACCCTTAACTATTGTTCTAGCACAATCTCCCCTTGATCTAGTTTGGTTGATTAGATGAGAAATATCAATCGAATCTTGTTGTAAGACCCACCTATGGGGGGAGGAGAGATGCCAAAAATAAGCTTGGACATTTGATACTGTTGATGTTTACAAAGGGATTTAGGAGTCGTAAGATGGAGTACGACCCATAAAGTGGGTTTGTAAAACCTAGCAGACTTGATAAAAATTAGGATCTTTCTGAAGTTAAATCTACGATTTATCATATGACCCATAAAGTACTCTACGGGTCATAGACTGTCTCATAGAATGGGAATCAGTGAAAGAGGCTCTTTAATGGTTGGAAAAGGGTCATTAGAAAAAACCCATCTACAGCCCATAGAATGCTTTACAACCCATAAATGGGATTTTGTAAACTTGTCCGACCAGGATTGAAGTAGGGGTAAATTTGGCTTTTTTTTCTAAGCCCAAGCTACGTCATGTTGACCCCATCTAAGTTCCCTATTAGAATATACAACCCTAATTCATCTCGTTCCTCCTCATTCAAAAACACTTTTAAGTCTCAAAACTCTCTCAAGCTCTTCAAGGCTTCTTAGAGAAGGGGGAAAGCTAGGGTTTCGAATTTTCCACCTCCAAATCAGGTTTTCTCTATCATAATCATGAAGGTATGTGGGTTTGATTGTGGGAACCTTCCTTCCCATAAATCCAACCAATCTTTCTCTCAAACTACATGAGATTGATGGCTTATTTTATGGGCATTCATGAACTCTTATTTATGGTGATATTATTATGCTTTGTACACCTGATTTCTATTTGGTTTTTTTCAAGTAATGATTTCATTATGCTAAAACATTGTTGGGGTTTGATATTGTGATGGATTTTATGATATTAACGCCATGTACTCTATGATGCTATGAAAGGTTATGGAAGAACTTGTAGATTTTAGTGGGTTTCATGATACCCAATACAAGGGTTTTAACTACAATGATGGGCGGGTTGATTAGAACAACTTTATATGAATTGATTTTACTCCTCTCTTGTCTTATACTCTTTAATGCATGATTGTAAATACATGTACATATGCCTCACATGTTTGACTAAATCTACATGACAAGAGTTCTTATGTTGATGAAAGATTTTTGCATGAATTCCTAAATAAGCATGTTATGATAAGTTATGGGCTCTTAAGCATGCATTAAACTCATGAAAAGTTCCTTTGATTTTTAAGTAAAGCATTGAGCCCTTATGCTATATATTCTACCCTCTTGTGAGCAAATCATGTTGACATGAAGGGATCACGTATGATAACTATTTTACACTCATGTACTATACTATTTTATGCTCATTAGAATGGGTCATGGATGTTACAATCCTCTACTCTCATGTGTAATGCAATACCTACTAGAAGGGGTCAAGTCTATGCTATGTTTTAACCTTTGTACTGTACAAGGTATATACCATGTGTTGGGATTATATACTTGAATGAGCTACTCATGCCATGTTATCATGTTTCAACTAGTTATGCATATTATGATTGAGCTTATGATTATTTCAAGAATTCTGTGGGACTAGACATAGTACCGAAAGAGGCTTAAGGTGGGGGATCAACCCAAGAGGTCCTTATACAAAGTCTTAGTCTCTTAACTATGGCCACCATAGGTTTATATTATTTCCCTAAATTGGCTTCTACAAGTGGATCCAACTAGGTCATGTTACCTAATATGTGGGGCTATGCTTGGTTTGCCTTAAAAAGTAGACCACTCCATTATTTAGTGAGGAGTGAATATTGATATTCTAAGTAGTTGATCGCTTGGTCTCATATGTTGGTTATTGTCTCCTCCCACATATGTATGATATATTATGTAGGTTTGACCATCTTTATGCATGTTTTAACTTAAGCATTGATTATACAAGTCATATTAAAGCTTATGTATATTGATTATGATGATGCATTTTGATTATTATGGCTTATGTTCCTTGTTGCATTGCACTCTGCATACTTTGTATATTTCAAGTACTGATGCATACTTTTTGCCTGCATGGTCTAACCATGTAAGAACTAGAGCTCCTATTCATCCTCTTTCTCCTCGTGGCTAGCCATTATCTGTTGAAGACTACTATTGGTGAGTTCTCCACTTTGGGGATAATATCCAGTTTACTTTCATGCTTTTGTTAAGACTTGCCTATGTTAGACTTTTTATATTTTGAGGTTGAGCCCGGGAGATGTATTGGCCCCCGTTCTAATCATATTAGAGGTGTTGTTAGATATGGAAATCTTTTTATCGAGCTTGACTCATATTTTCTTTATGTGTTTGTGTAGACTTCCCTTAGCCCCCTTTTCCCTTCTATGCTTTTCATATGTGAAAGATGTGATAGAAGTCCCAAGTCCTTTAGTGCCCCCATAGCGTGAGGCATACTTACACGTCCCCTAGACTTATTTTCTATGTGGTTCATGAAAATCCACTTCCTTATAAAACACCCATAGCATGAGTCCAAAGCCTCGCTTCCCTTAGAAATTATATGCTAAATATTTATTGCTCTTTTATGCTTCTGAAAAACCAAGGATGTGCCATGCATACTTAAGACAGTTGTTTGGGATCCCTTCTAGTTCCCTTTTGCAATGTTACATCTAGGTGCCCTAGACTTGGATCATGATAAGCTTGGTATCAGAGCACTAGGTTTGTAAATGGTCATTCAGAATCTAACACACCATGTCAAGTAGCATCTTGTTCATAGTTGTGAAGCGTACCACAACAATGAATGGGAGGATGTGAGGCATTTTAGGAAATTGTTCACCTTTTTATGATCTATGTTGTGCCTTAGATCTGAAATAAGGTTTCCTTCCCTAACAGGTGGTATTTTTCTCTTATAGATCTTGTCGTAACCAAGGAGAATGGCTCAAAGAGCTCCCGCACTCAAGGAGGATCTGACCCATGCAGCTCCTCAATCTCCTCAAGAAAAAGGGTTTACGCATGTTGAATACCAAAGCATCATTTCCATGTTGGCACAAGCTATGACCAACCAATTGAACTAAGGAGCCCAAGCTCCTTATGTTCCACTCCCGGCTTCAATAGTTAGTTATTTTAGAAGGATGAACCCTCCGGAGTTCAGTGGCTCCAAAATGGAGGAGGACCCCCAAGAATTCATTAATGAAATATACAAAGTCCTTGCTATTGTGGGGGTGAGTTCAAAATATAAGGCAAAATTTGCAGCCTACCAACTCAAGGATGTTGCAAAAGTTTAGTTTACTCAATGAAAACTTGAGAGGGAGAATGATGATCCCATCCTACGGGAGGAATTTAAGGTCGCCTTCCTCAACTGATTCTTCCATATTGAGTTGAGAGCAACAAATGATGGAGCTCATAAATCTTAAGCGAGAATCTATAAGGATGAAGGAGTATTCTCTTAAGTTTAACAAGCTATCAAAATATTCTACTCATTTTGTTGTTGACTCTAGAGCAAGGATCAATAAGTTTGACTCAGAAGAATCCAAGTTAGTGATTGAAGAATATCATACTGCTATGCTTATAAGAGAGATGGACATGTCTCAACTCATGACTTATGCTGAGCAACTTGAAGGGAAGAAGCTTAGGAAGAGAAGGAGTGAGGAGTCCAAGAGGGCTCAGTATGATTGTGGTTTTCAAGGTGCTATGGTTGGCCGCTTCAAAAAAAGTCACAAGTTCCAAGACTAGGTATCGTTCAATTCTTAAAACAAAGATTTGCAAATAATAGGGTGCCTAACCCTAAGGTGCAAGGTTGCAATGGTGGGATCACTTTTCCAATTTGCCAAAAATATGGAAGAAGTCATGGTGGCAAATGCTTGAGGGATTCAAATGCTCGCTATGGGTGTGGAATAGTAGGCAACAAGCTTGTTGATTGCCCCTACCCTCAAAATAAAGAAAGATGCTCATGTTGATCAAAGGGCAAAAAGAGGCCAACAAGGGGGTGCTCCACGTCAAAATCAATTTTATTCCCTTCAAAGAGGCAAGGAGTGAAGGAGGTGCCTGATGTTGCTATCGGTATGTTAAATATTTATGATTATGATGTGTATGCTTTATTGGATCTGGGTGCTACTCTCACTTTTATTACTCCTTTTGTTACTAGCAAGCTTTATGTGTGTCCAAAGTTGTTGTGTGAATCCTTTTCAGTGTCTACCCCAATTGGTGAGTCTATTATTGCTAGAAGGGTCTTTAGGGGTTTTCCCATGTCTATATTACATAAAGTATTGCCTTGTGATTTTGTTGAGCTTAACATAGTGGATTTTGATGTTATTCTTGGGATGGATTGGTTACATGAATATCATGCTTCCTTTAATGGTAAAACCCGTAAGGTTATGTTCTAATTCCTTAATGAGATGGTCTTTGATTGGGAAGTTCATAATTCACAGTCAAGGGTAGGTTTATTTCCTGTCTTAAGGCCCAGAAATTGATTTCTAAGGGTTGCATTTAACATCTCGTAAGGGTTTGGGATATTGAGTCTAAAGTCCATCCTATCGAGTCGGTTCTATTTGTCAATGAGTTTGTTGATGTCTTTCCTGATAAACTTCGTGTGTCCCTCCCAAAAAGTAGATAGATTTTGGCACAGATCTCCTACCCCATACTTAACCCATTTCTATTTCTCTATAAGAGATAAAGGAGTTGAAAGACCAATTGAAGGATTAGTTAGAGAAGGTTTTATAAGGCCTAATAAGTCCCCTTGAGGTGCACCAATGTTCTTTGTAAGGAAGAATGATGGCTTACTTAAATTGTGCATTGACTACAAATAACTCAATAAGGTCACAAGAAAAAATAAATATCCTTTCCCAAAGATAGATGACCTATTTGACCAACTACAAGGAGCTAATAATTTTTCTAAGAATGATCTTCGGTCCGGGTAACACCAAATGAGGGTAAGAGAGTGTGCTATTCCTCTTATAGATCTTGTCGTAACCAAGGAGAATGGCTCAAAGAGCTCCCGCACTCAAGGAGGATCTGACCCATGCAGCTCCTCAATCTCCCAAGATAGCTTTTTGGACTAGATATGGGCATTTTGAATTCGTAATGATGTCCTTTGGCTTAAATAATGCACCGATAATATTTATGATCACATGAATAGGGTCTTTTAACCCTAGCTTGACGTGTTCATGGTGGACTTCATAAATGACATATTAATTTACCCCAAGAGTGAAGATGAGCATGTGAAGTATTTGAGAGTAGTGTTGCAAATGTTGAGGGATGAGAAGTTGTTTGCTAAATTTGATAAATGTGAATTTTCCTTGAAAGAAGTTACATTACTAGGGTATGTGGTGCTGGGTTATGGGATAAAAGTGGACCCTAAGAAATGAAAATGATACGAAATTGGCCTAGGCCCTAGAATCAAGTGGACATTAGGAATTTCTTGGGCTTACTGGGGTATTACTAGAGGTTTGTAAATGGTTTCTCCCTTAATTGCTTCCCCTTTGAAAAAATTGACTCAAAAGAAGGCAAATTTATTTTGGGCCGACAAATGTTAAAGGATTTTGCAAACTTTGAAAGACAAGCTCATATAGGCTACTATTTTGGCTCTAACGGAAGGGTTAAAAGGGTTTGTCATTTATTGTGATGCTTCAATGGCTGGTTTGAGGTGTGTATTAATGCAAAGTGGCTAAGGCATATCATATGCTTCTCAAATATTAAAGGTGCATGAGCATAATTATCCCACCTATGATCTTGAGTTAGTAACTGTGATATTTTCTTTGAAAATATGGCATCATTATTTGTATGGTGTTGATGTAGATGTGTTCACTTACCACAAAAGTCTCCAATATGTGTTCACACAAAGGGATCTCAATTTGAGCCAAAGAAGATAGTTAGAAATCCTTAAAGATTATGACATGATTGTGCACTATCATCCCAGCAAAGCTAATGTTGTGGATGATACTCTAAATAAAGTGTCCATAGAAAATGTAGATCATATTAGTTAAAGCAATAAGAAAGTCATTAGAGAAGTTTTATGGTTAGCTAGGTTGGGAGTTAGGTTGAGTAAAGTTAAAAATAGAGGTGTGGTGGTTATTGATGGTTCCAAGTCATCTTTTGTTGAAGAGATCAAGTCCAAGCAAAACCTTCAGCCCACCTTACTAGTATTAAAAGCTTTGGTTGAGGATGGTAATGTGGATGCTTTCTCCCAAGGGGGAGATGACATCATCATATATCAAGGTAGGTTGTGTATGCCTAATGTTGATGAGATAAGGGATTTGATCTTGCAAGAGGCACATAATTCATCCTACCTATTCATCTCAGTTCTACAAAGATGTATAGAGATTTAGGAAAGGTTTATTGGTGGGGTTGTGTGGAAAGATATATTGCTAGGTTTGTAGCCGGTTTGAAATGAGCCCAAAAAAAAGGTGCCCAAAAATGTCCCAGAATGCCCAGAATTTTAAATTTCATATATCTCCAAATCCATGCGTAATATCAAAAATCAAACTTAATATTCTTGTTCAAGAGGTCAAAATTAAGGGAAAAAGGGTCTAACCCTGATTTAAGAGCAACCGTAGAAAAATTTAAAAATCACAAAAATGCAATTTCCAAAGACAATTGTGCCCCTGGCACATCATACATTTTATGTCAAGTTTTCTTATCTCGGTCCAAGAATTTTAGGTCTTGGGCCTATGTTTTTCCAAACTTGTTTTTATCTATAGTTAGTCATATTTCACCCTCATATCATTCTAAACATTCCCCAATATCCTCTCAAACACTTAGCCAAATTTTTCACTCCCAAATTCAAGTCTTAAAACCCTCATCCAGAACTAAGAATTTCCTTCAAGCTTCAAGCCTCCATTTTTAACCTTCATCAAGAGTTTCCTCAAAGCTAAGGTATGTGAGTTTCAACCATTGTATCCTTTCACTCATGGTGCCCTAATCTCCTTTTTACTCAATTTGCATGATTTAAAGTTGATTTTACAATTGGTTTTACTAGTTTGAGCATGTCTATGAACTATGTTAAAGCTATGTAAAGTCGTGACAGTTTTGCTATATTTTGAGTCATATGGTTACTATAGAAGGTTTGTGAATGGGTTTTCCTCCATCGTTCCCCTATGACAAAATTGACATAAAAGAAGGTTAAGTTTGTGTGGACCAATGACTGTCAGAAGAGCTTCCAAACATTGAAAGACAAGCTTGTTTTCCACTCCTATATTGTCACTACAGGATGGGTTGAGGGATCTATGGTGTATTATGATGCTTCCCGGATTTGTTTCAGTTGTCAGTTGATGCAAAATGGGAAGGTCATAGCTTATGCTTCTAGACAACTCAAGGTACATGGAAGGAACTACCCCACCCATGATCTAGAGTTATCCATTATTGTGTTTACATTAAATATTTGGCGCACTACTTGTATGAGGTGTATGTAGATGTGTTCACCGATCATAAGAGCCTCTAATATGTCTTCACTCAAAAAGATCTCAACTTGAGGCAAAGAAGATGGTTAGAACTTCTTACAGACTATGATATTAGTATGTATTATCATCTGGGTAAGGCAAATATGGTGGTTGATGCTTTGAGTAGGGTCTCCATGGGTAGCCTCGCTCAAGTTGATGGTGGTGATAAGGAAATGGCTAGGGAGGTGCATTAATTGGCTAGATTGGTGGTTAGGTTGGAAGAGGTTCATAATGATGGTGTTGTTGTTGTTGATGGGTCTAAGTCTTCATTGGTCTATGAGGTGATAGTAAAACACGATCTTGACTCCTTCTTGCTTAAATTGAAGGGCTTGGTGAAAGAGGGCAAAGTAGAGATTTTCTCCCAATGGGGAGATAGTGCCCTTAGGTACAAAGGTAGGTTGTATGTGATTTGTGTTGATGGTTTAAGTGGGAAGATCATTGATGAGGCCCACAATTCTTCTTATTCTATCCACCTCGGGTCTACAATAGAGATTTGATCCGAGTGCCACTCTTTCCTTTGTTACCCATTTTGTTATTATAAAGTCCCATGTTGTACCCGAGTTGTTGCATGAGTCATATGAAGTATCTACTCCTATTGGTGCCTCTATTGTTGCTAGAAAAGTCTATAGAAATTGTCCTATTTGTATTTTTGTTAATTTGTTACCTTGTGATCTTGTTGAATTAGACACAGTAGATTTTATTGTCATTCTTGGGATGGATTAGTTGCATACCTACTATACTTCTATTGATTATAGAACCCATAGGGTCAAGTTTCAATTTCCTAATGAACCCGTCCTTGAGTGGGAAAGTCAAGATGTGGTGGGCAAGGATAGATTCATTTCTTGCATTAAAGCCCATAAGTTGATGTTTAAGGGGTGTCTTTATCATCTTGTTGTAAGGATCTGGTTGTCAAGGGTAGATTCAGTTCATGCATTAAAGCCCGTAAGTTGATCTCTAAGTGGCGTCTTTATCATCATGTGAGGGTTAGAGATGTGGAGTCCAAAGTTCCTTCTATTGAGTCAGTTTCGATTGTAAATGATTTCTAGATGTCTTCCCAAATGACCTTCCTGGTGTTCCTCTAGAAAGGGAAATAGATTTTGGTATAGACCTCCACCTAGATACTCAACCTATATCCATTCCCCTTACCATATGGGTCCGGTGGAGTTGAAGGAGTTAAAGGAACAATAGAAAGATTTGTTGGAGAAGAGATTTATTAGAACTAGTTAATCACCTTGGGGTGCTCAGGTGTTGTTTGTCAAGAAGAAGGATGGGTCACTTAAAATGTGCATTGACTATAGGCAACTCAATAGGGTTACTATAAAGAATAGGTATCCTCTTCAAAGAATTGATGATTTTTTTGACAAAGTGCAAGGGGCTAGATTTTTCTCTAAGATTGATCTTAGGTCTGGGTATCATCAAGTGAGGGTGAGGGAATATGATATACCTAAGATGGCCTTTCGAACTAGATATAGGCATTATGAGTATGTTATGATGTCTTGTGGGTTGACCAATGCACCAGCCATATTCATGGACCTAATGAATATGGTCTTCAAATCTTAGCTTGATTCTTTTGTTGTGGACTTCATTGATGATATATTGATCTATTCATATAGTATGGAAGAGCATATAGGGCATTTAAGGACTGTATTACAAAGGTTGAGGGAGGAGAAATTATATGCCAAATATGACAAGTGTGAATTTTGATTGAACTAGGTTGCATTCTTGGGTCATGTGGCATCGAGGGATGGTATAAAAGTAGATTTAAAAAAATCTATGTGATTAGGAATTGGCCTAGAACATTGACCCCGTTGGATATTAGTAGCTTCTTGGGCCTAGCGGATTATTATAGAAGGTTTGAGAATGGGTTCTTCTCTATTGCTTCCCCAATGACAAAATTTATCCAAAAGAAGGTTAAGTTTGTGTGGACCGATGAATGTAAGAGGAGCTTCCAAACATTGAAAAACAAGCTTGTTTCCGCTCTTATATTGTCACAACCGGATGGGCTTGAGGGATTTGTTGTGTATTGTGATGCTTCCTGGGTTTGTTTGAGTTATGTTTTGATGCAAAATGGTAAGATCATAGCTTATGTTTCTAGACAACTCAAGGTACATGAAAGGAACTACCCTACCCATGATTTATAGTTAGCCGCTGTTGTGTTTGCATTAACAATTTGGCATCACTACTTGTGTGGGGTGCATGCTGATGTGTTCACCGATCACAAGAGCCTCCAATATGTCTTGTTGAATTTTTGATATCATGCACGGATTTAGAGAATATGGAAATTACGATTAGGTGCATTTCAAAACACATTTTTGGGGCATTTCATGCCAATGAGTGAGCTAGGGTCATACCACAAAACAAGTGAAAAGGAGCTGGTTAGAACTTCTTAATGACTATAACATGAGTGTGCATTATCTTTTGGGTAAGGAAAATGTGGTGGCAGATGCTTTGAGTAGGGTATCTATAGGTAGCCTAGGTCATGTTGATGGTGGTCATAAGGAGATGGCTAGGGAGGTGTATCAGTTGGCTAGATTGGCAGTTAGGTTGGAATAGGTTGGTGATGATGGTGTTATTGTTGTTGATGGGTATAAGTCTTCATTGGTCTATGAGGTGATAGCAAAACAAGATCTTGACTCCTCCTTGCTTGAATTGAAGGCCTTGGTGAAAGAGGCCAAAGTAGAGGTTTTCTCCCAAGGGGGAGATAGCGCCCTTAGGTACCAAGGTAGGTTGTGTATGCCTTGTGTTGATGGTTTGAGGGAGAAAATCCTTGATGAGGCCCATAATTCTTCTTATTCTATCTACACCGGTTCCACCAAAATGTATAGAGACTTGAGGGATGTGTGTTGGTGGGGAGGCATGAAGGGGGACATTGCCAAATTCGTTTCTGGTTGCCATAGTTATCAACAAGTCAAAGCCAAACATCATAGAAAGACATAGAGATTCCTACTTGGATGTGGGAGGTGATTAATGTGGATTTTATGGTTGGGTTGCCCAAGACTAGAAAAGGCTTTGGTTCCATTTGGGTTGTGGTTGATAGGATGACGAAATCGGCTCACTTTTTACTGGTTAAGACCACCTATAGGGTTGAAGAGTGAGCAATGTTGTACATCCATGAGTTAGTAAGGTTACATGGGTTTCCTTTGCCGATCATATCTGATCGTGGTGCACAATTCAATTACACTTTTGGAGGCCTTTTCAAAGGGATCTTGGTACCAAAGTTCACCTTAGTGTGGCCTTTCACCCTTAAACGGATAGCCAAGCTAAAAGAACCATTCAAATACTTGAGGATATTCTTAGGGCTTGTGTCTTTGAGCTTAAGGGTAGTTGGGATGATCATCTTCCATTGATTGAGTTTGCCTATAGCAATAGCAATCACTCTAGCTTCGGTATGACTCCTTTTGAGGCTCTTTCTTAGAGACGTTGTAGATCATTGGTTGGTTGGTTTGAGATTGGAGAGGTGGATTTATGGGGACCGGACCTAGTTATGAAGGAGCTTGAGAAGGTTAGGATGATTAGGGAAAGGTTGAAAATAGACCAAAGTCATCAAAAATCCTATGTCGATGTGAGAAAGAGAGACCTTGAATTCAAAGTGGGTGATTGGGTCTATTTAGAAGTTTCTCCAATGAAAGATGTGGCCCATTTTGTTAAAAAGGCGAAGTTGAGTCCAAGATATGTTGGTCCTTATGAGGTGGTAAAGAGGGTTGGCAAGGTAGCTTATGAGTTGAAGTTGCCTAGTGAAATGAATTTGGTTCATCCGGTGTTTCATGTCTCTATGTTGAGAAAGTAGCTTATGAGTTGAAGTTGCCTAGTGAAATGAATTTGGTTCATCTGGTGTTTCATGTCTCTATGTTGAGAAAATGTGTTGGTGATCATAATGCTATTGTGCCTTTTGATATTATGTGTGTTGTTGAGGATAAATTGACTTATGATGAGATTCCGGTTCAAATTTTTGATAGGCAAGTGAAGAGATTGATGAACAAGGAGGTGACATCCTCTTAAGGTCCTTTGGAGGAACCAACAAACCAAAAGTGCTACTTGGGAGGCTTCAGCATACATACAAAAGTATTATCCTTATCTCTTCCACTCCACTCAAGCCTTAGGTACTAACTCTAAGCCCTTATGTGATTTTAATTCCTATATTTCAGCCCCCATGTCACTCATATGCATTCATGTTTAAGTTAGCAAAGTTATGATGATTTTACACTTATGTTGAAATTTTGAAAATGGTGTTTTAAATGTAATATTGCATTCTTGTTAGGGCTAATTTTTTTGCGATCACTCTTTTCTTGTACGTGTCTTTTACATTCAGGGACGAATGTTCCCAAGGAGAAGATATTGAAACGACCCCCAAAAAAAATTGCCCAAAAATGTGCCTCGAAATGCCTAGAATTTTAAATTCCCTATATCTCAAAATACGTGCATGATATCACAAAATTTGACTTTATATTCTTATTCAAGGGGTCAAAATTAGGGATGAAATGGTCTAACCCTGATTTAAGAGCAACTGTAGCCTAAGTGCTTCTATACATTTTCGTGTCCAGTTTTACTATCTCGGTACAAGACTTTGGGCTCTTGAGCCTAAGTGTTCCCAAATGTGTTTTTACCTATACTTAGTCATATTTCACCCTCATATCATCCTAAAAATTCCCTAATATCCTCTCAAACACTTAGCATATTTTTCACTCCCAAATTCAAGTTTCAAAACTCTCATCAAGAACTAAGGATTTCTTTCAAGATTCAAGCCTCCATTTTCAACCTTCATCAAGAGTTTCTTCAAAGCTAAGATATGTGGGTTTGAATCGTTGGGTCCTTTTACTCTTGGTAACTGAATCTTCTTTTTACTCAATTTTCATGATTTAAAGTTGACTGTACAATTGGGCTACTAATATGAACATGTCTATGAACTATGTCAAAGCTATGTAAAGTTGTGACTGTTTTGCTATGTTTTGAGCCATAAATCTTTGATCTATTGTATGATTTGATAAGGGGCTTTGATGTATGCTGGTTGAGGGTGTTGCAAGGTGTTCAGTGATGATTTTATAATAGATTTTCTCTCATGATTTCATCTTTATATTTCATGGTTTTATACTAGCATTACACACCCTCTAAGTGTTTGATAAAATGTCCGGATGTGGTTTCTTGAGGATTTGAAGGTCAAAAGCATGAGATATGATATGATTGACTATATGAAGATGAAATGAACCTATGTATATAATATACTCTATTTGAAGGTCAAAAGCATGAAATGTAATATGAATGATGTTATGATGATTAAATGAGCTTATGTATGTGATGAATCCTATATAAAGTGTTGCATTAGACCATGCCCAATTCGGGGGGACCAAGAGCCCGAGTAACCTAGATGGGGGTTTGTACTCATCAACTTAGTGAGGGGTTTGTACTTCGCTGCTAGGGTGATAGTGTGGCATAATTATCAACCTAGATGGAGGTTTGTACTCAGCAACCTAGTAAGGGGTTTTAGCCTCACTACCTAAGTGATGGGGTGGCATCATCACCAACCTACGAAGGGGTTTTACTTTGGAAAGCTAGTTTGGTCTCTTCTACACATATACTATCCTAAATGAGCATGAGTTGCTTAATCATGTTTTACTTATGCATTGATCATACATGTCATACTGTTATATTATGTCTATTACCTATTCATAGGCATTTTGCTTATGATGCCTATCTGTTGTTGCATTGCATCCTACATACTTAGTATATTCAAACATACTAACGCATACTCTTGCCTACATGACATCACCATGTAGGAACTAATGCCCAAGTTGATCCTGCTCCTCCTCCACATTGCTAGTTCGGTACTACTTAAGCTTGGTTGTGAGTCCTCCACTTTGGGGACCTTAGTCTATGTTGCTCTTATTATGTATTGCGACACTCTTCTTTATGTTCAATTTTGACTATAAGGGTGAGCCCCGTTGCTTTGTCTTGGCCCCGCTCTTATCTATGTATTAGAGGTGCTTGTTGGATACATTATGTATCTATAATATGAGTTTGACTCTTGTCTCTTGAATATGATGTTATGCAAGCTTTTTTTCCCTTAGGCCTTGCCCCTATTATTACTCTTTATGTCTTTGATATGTTTCTACAACTAATGATGTGCAATGATAAGTTAAGAGGCTTGTTTGAGTTTCCTTTGGGTTCCCCATTTGTGGTGTCACATCTAGGCCCTAGGATTGGGTCGTGACACGATTGTCATAATTGCCAACAAGTCAAAGCCAAACACTAAAGGTCGGGTGGCCTAGCCCAAGACATAGGAATTCCTACTTGGAAGTGGGAAGAGATCAACATGGATTTTATGATTGGTTAACCAAAGACTAGGAAGCACTTTGATTCTATTTGGGTTATTATTGATAGAACGAAAAAATTGGCTCACTTCCTACTGACTAAAACAACTTACGGAGCCGAAGATTATGCCAAGATATATGTTCATAAGTTGGTCAAGTTGCATGGGATACCATTGTCTATTATTTAGGATCGTGGTGCTCAATTCACTTCTCACTTTTGGAGGTCCTTCCAAAAAGGTCTTGGTACTATAATCAAGCTTAGTATGGTATTTCATCCTCAAAGGATAATTCAAAACTCTTGAGGATATGCTTAGGGCTTGTGTTTTGGAGTTCGAAGGTATTTGGGAGGAATATCTTCCATCCAAATTGGTTGCTTGCAACAATAACTATCACTCTAACTTTAGAATGGCTTCATTTGAAGCCCGATATGGTAGGTGATGTGGGTCCCCGATTGGGTAGTTTGATGTAGGGAAAATGCTTTTTGGGAACCAGATTTTATCATAGAGGCTTTAGAAAAAGTGAGGCTGGTAAGAGAGAGATTGAAAATGACTCAAAGTAGGCAAAAGTCCTACTCTCTGACACAGGGAGGAGAGATATTGAGTTTGACATTGGTGATTGGGTGTATTTGAAGGTCTCACCCATGAAAGGTCTTGTCTGGTTTGGCAAGAAGGAAAAGTTAAGCCCAAGATTTGTAGGGCTTTATAGAATACTGAAGAGAATTGGTAATGGTTGCTTCGAATTAAAGTTGCCCAAGGAGATAAGTATGGTTCATTCAGTCTACCATGTGTCCATGTTGAGGAAGTGTGCAGCTGACCCATGTTCTATAGTCCCCTTAGATGTTGTGGGTGTTTTAAAAGATAACCTAACCTATGAGGAACTCCCGGTGGAAATATGTAACACCCCAAAAATGTGCTTCAGAATGTCCCATAATCATAATTTCTACATATCTCAAAATCCATGTGTGATACCAAAAATTTGACTTTATATTCTCGATCAGGGGATAAAATTGATTGGGAAATAGGTATAACCCGAATTTTAGAAAATCCGTACAAAAATTTTCGATAATTTCTTATTTCTAGAGAGCATCCGCGCCCCAGGCGCGATTCAACTTGGGAGCGAAGCAGTGTAAATTCTCCATTGCGTTTGGTCCATGTCGCGGACTGGACATGAACCAGTATCAAATTTTAATTACTTTTTCTGTTTCTGCCAAGGGCCTCAGGGTCATAGCCCCATGCCCACTTAAGCGTGAAATCATCCATACTTAGCCACTTTTCAACTTTATATCTCACAAAACTCTTTCTTAAACCCCTCTAAGACTCTATCAATTCTCTCATTCAAATCTAAGGATCCCAAGCTCAACTTTGGAACTCAAGGATTCATTTCAAGCTCTAAAATTACTTCAAGCTCACCTCTAACAATTCAAGTTGTAAGGTATGAGGGTTTTATCCATTGGGTCCCTTTCACCCATGGAGCCCAACCTTCCCTTTTAATGAATATTACATGTTTTCAACTTCTGTTACCTATGGGTATATCTTATCATGAATAATTGAGTATAAGTTATGTTGGGGTTTTATAAAATATTGATTGATTATGCATGACTATCTATTTCAACCTTATATCATGAATTAATTTTGTCTATTGAAACTGTGCATCTTTTGAGCTATGAAACTATGAATTATCATGGGCCATTGTAATGGATTTCAAGGTGCCCTACTTGAGGGTTTTACTACATATTGGTGGGTTGATTTGCATTAAGTTACTCAACTTATTTCACTCTTGAATTTCAAGATTTTGAACAAGTATTATGAACCCTCTATGTATTTGATAAAATATCGAGTCAAGAATTCCCAAGTTATTGATGATCTATTTAATGATTTATAAGTCAAGTGACTATATGATGATTAAGGTCTTTCAAGCATGTATTGAATTCATAAAAAGTATCCATAATTTTACAAATATCAAGTTAAGCCCTATTTCATATTTTTTCGTCTTGTGAGCCATTTATGTTAAAGCAAGGGTTCATGTATGATTATGATCTACTCTCGTGTTCTTGTTAGGCTCACTACTAGAGGTCAAGCATGTTTCAAGAGATACTCATATCATGTTTCCATGTTTCTTACAAGTTATACAAGTTATGATCATTTCAATTATTCCGTGGTATTTGACTTAGCACCAATTGAGCCTTAAGATGGGGGCTCGACTCAAGGGGTCCTTATATAAAGTTTTTAGTTTTTAAACTATGTGCAACCATAGGATTATGATTATTACCCTTGCTATAATACTGTATCTATCTAGTAATGTTATCATGTAAGGTTTGTCTTGGCAAATAGACCACACCTAGCCAGGGGGTGTCATGCTCGTCCACTTGTCCGGGGGGTATCATGCCATGGATTTCAAGTTGTAGCTACTTTGTCTATGTTTGTTAAGGTCGCTTCCCATATATCCATTCTATATATATGTATTTTCATCCTCAAAGGATAATTCAAAACT